>JAYJMH010028389.1:0-17650 GCA_036873815.1 Phacellophora camtschatica
CAATGAAACCATTCTTCACAAGTGTCACAGTTGATCATATTTTCATTTCTTGATTTTTTGCACAATGTGCATTGCCATTGTATTGCCAATGTGCATTGCCATTGCCATTTCTCATTATTTACCTACGACAGTTGATAATTTTTCAGATTTTAAAAAGAATCTCATCTTCAATTTGATATATAATGTATCCAGCTTCTCAAATGAAAACACTTTGTGACATCTTTAGTGAGAAAAAAATGATGAAACATGAGTGATTATTTTTCTATTTGCATGGATGAGGCAGGAGAGCAGACAGAGAAGGGAAACATTCGTAATTTGGGAGGGAAATAATATTTCTTGTCTTTGCTACGGTATTTCACCCATAGAGGTCACCCAAAATTTTCTATTTTGATTTATTTCAATGGTCACACAAATTATTTATTTTACCCGATATTTTTGGGTATGGATACGCTATTTGTCCTGATACTTTTGGTTGCTAATTTTCGAAATATAATTTTTTGATACGTTTTGGTTCAGCTGGTGCATACCATATATGTAGAATCAGTAGATACAGTAAATCCTCCAATAAGCCCCCACCTTCGAATAGGCCCCCACCTTTGAATAAGCCCCCATGGGTGGTTCATCGATTTTAACAAAAAACATCATATCGCTAATATTTTGATCAAAACTTTTATGTTATTTCAATGAATACTTTTGTTTCTCTTTTTTGACTGACTTTCTTCGTGTTTTTTGTATATATTGCAAATATCGCCCGGAAAACAAGAAAAGTTAAGCAAATATAGGTACTCTGTTGATCCTAATTGTAGGGGAGGGTGAAATAAAATGGGGGGGGGGTGGCGAAAATTTGCGAAATACGTAAAATCGGGGGGTGATAATAAAGTGGGGGGTGGCATTTTTTTTCAAACTGTAGAAAAACCTATATTGTAGGGGGAACTTCCGTGCCTGTAGGGTGGGATGCCCAATTCCGGAACGGTACCAGTTTCGGAATGATTGAGGTAACAATGTATGTTCTTTCTCTGTGTCAATGTCTCTAAGAAATTGTTAGGACAAGTAGTGTTTTAAATGTCCATTTCCATCTCTCTGTGTCTGTTTCTCTATTTACTTTTTCATAAAATAGGGGGGAATTAAAATGGGGAGGAGGTTGGTTTTTTGTAAGAAAATTCATAAAATGGAGGGTCATAATAAAATGACTTCAGGGTCGGAATTTTGCAAAAAAATGCAATTTCACCCCCCCCCCCCACAATTAGGTTCAACAGAGTATTACAGTGCCGTCGGAAGATGTTATAGATTGGGAGCGTTTTGTTTTTAGAAAAATAAAGAACAAAGGTTTGATTAATTAATTTTCTTAAATCGCCATTGTTCAAGAAATTATTGAGCGGCCTGTAGCCCCCCAGCCTCCCTCCAGCTCTGAGGTTACTGTATTATGTTTCATAAGAAACCGCTTATATGGCAGGGTGAATTTTTCAAAAATTCAGAAACTGTACTACGGTTAAAAGTGGTAAGAAACTTCTATAATATACAGCTCTAATTTTCCCAGGTCTATATTTATTATTGTTCGAATTACACTTTTCTAAGAAACTCATGGGCGAAAAACCCCGACACATTTAAGAAACTTTTACTAGTGAATGAACAACTTTCGAATTTTTTAGCAAATATTGCATAATTTTTATTGTTTCTAACTCAATTTTTGTTAATGTTTTTGTTGAGAAAAGGAATTCATAGCAAGAAACGGATTTTTTCATATATAATAATGAAGAAACCTTTACCATTGAAATATATTCAAAAATTATCCAAAATTAAGAAAGATTCTTACCGTTTTGTTTCATCAGTTCCTTCTTGCAAAAATTTTCTTCACTGAAATGAAACTTTACCTTTTTCCACATGTTCTTTGGTTTTGATGATTACGAAATAAGAACAAATTGCCTACGTCATATTCATGCTAGAAGTTGCAGGCCAAGAATTTTCGGATCTGTAGACCGAGTAATTTTCCGATAATTTTCGGAGCTGGAGGAATTCTGTATGTACTGACTAGTAAAAATATCGCAAATCCACCATTATGAATTTTGCGCTACATAGAGAATCTGTAATTTCACTCAATAATTTTATTTCTGAATGTATCGACAATATGAAAACTTGTTTTTTGGCATTATCAGAGGTGAGGAATTCAAAAATAACAATGCAATTGCCATTAAGCCTTTCATTTTTGTGTAATTCAGTAATAAAAGCACCCACACCAACATTTTCAATCTGCGAGAATTGAAATATTTGTCATCAGAAAAGTTCAAAAGTTTTTATGTTGGACAGACGTTTTTATCATGAAACTTGGCATACATGATGGGTATACAACGTGATTTCTTAAAACGAAATGCTCAGCTTTGAGACTTGATTTAGTTACATGATGCAGCTTATGGAGAATTGTGGAATTTTGAAGAAAAAAATTTGTGCGAAACTTGCACCCAGACACTTCAGAAACCTCTAACATCCTTTTTATCTAAAACTAGGGAACGTTTAGCATGCCATAGCTTATGTAAATCAAAATATTTAGTCACTAGTAATATTCTAATAAATTTCTGGTGAACTCAATAATTCAAATTTGTCAATAAACCAGTAAAATCAAGGTTAAAGTGGGCAATGTAAGTGTCCATATAAATTAGTCTATTAATTGTACTATAACATCTTTATTTTTTATTTCAGTTTCAATATGTATAATTGCTTTTCTATCAAATACATACTGACGGCCAGTGCTTGTTCTTGGTGCTTCTACTTTGCATAAAATATTTATCGTCAGGACAAAGCATACATCTTCTCTGTTGGGCCAAATGTAAGGTCTGGAGGGAAGCTTCTCATGCATTAAATTCACTTCTACATCTTTATTCCTCTCATCAATTTTTTCCACCATTCCGATCCAGTACCTTTCATCAGATTCACATACAGCGAAGTCTGATATGATCAGATGCAATCTCTTTGAGGTCTTATTTGCATTTTTTTAATTATTTGGCTTGTGCTTTGGCTTGGGTTGTAAGAATGTGCACTTAACCATTCATTTTTTCAACCAAAACTTCAACAAACACATTGGCAGGCAATTACTGCTAAAACAACTGTGCACTATGAGTGGTTGTCCGTTGCTTGAACTTGATCATTTTGGTATCACCATATTGGCTTTCGTACTTATCTCACAATATTTTCAGAAATGTGAAATTTGTCTTTCGTTTTCTTTATGTATATACCAAGAATGAGCAGCCATCGTTAAGATTTGAATATTTCTTTGTCTATTTGAGACTTTCATTTTTTTTCATCAAATCAACATGAATTTCAAGATCAGCTGTTTTTTTTTCAAGCCTAAATTTGGTAGTTTCTAAAAGTTCTCACGATGAGAGTGCTATAAATTCAAATGTTTTTCAACAAACTAAACATTCTTGATGTTTGCACTTGAATTTTGTCACTGTTTACACTTTATTCAAGTACCTTCCCAAGTACTTTCCCAGAATGTTTCTACTAACAGGATTGTTGGGAAATTTTGAGTTAGTTTAGCTGTGACGAGAAAGCGGTAAGATGTCTTCTGGAAAAAAGCCTGCAAAGTGTTTTATTGGAAATTATCTGTCTGAAAGTTCTTGGATTATTCGAGAAAAGCGGGACTGAAACGAATTGATTTACTGGATGCCGAGCAGATCAAATTGTTATCAATTAGAGCAGAAATAGATAATCTACCACTTGATCAAGAGATATGCCTCCATCACGAACAAACAATGCTACTTAAATACGGCCATTTTCACCAAAAATGTGTCGACCCATTCAGAAAACACAAGAAAGTTGTGAAGGCGGGATTACGAGATATTACGCTTGATGCTTCAATTGATTCTCAAGCAATTGATATTTTCTTGATACCAGGACGTAAACTGTGTCCGACTTGCCACACAGAATTATACAGAAGAGTGAAAAGTGTTAACACAGAATTGGAGGAAGAGATGGAAATGCCAGAAGCTCCTGAGAATAATGATGAATCGGAAGATGATTCAAGTAAAGATCTGACCAGAGAAAGTCTGGATTCAAGTTTGGTTAAAATGGACGTCAGTCCAATAAAACTCCATTCTGTTGCTTTGCACTCCAAAGTATTGTATGGAAAACGAAAGCTTAAACAAGTTCAGGCCAAGCTGAAAGAGCAAGAGACGCATTTACAAAAGGAAGTTGCAGAGGTAATCAACGTTAAGCCTGAAGATATTGAGCTTGGAGATGGTGTGCTTAAAGAAAAAGCAGCTGATCTTGACATACTTGTTGATTTGATGAAGGGGAAAATGAAAGTTTCAAACAGACAAACAAAGATTCAAATCTTAACGATGGCTCCTCATTCTTGGTCTTTAAAGAAAATGAAAGACGAATTTCGTGTTTCTGAATAGATGGTGAGGCAAGCACGAAAGGTGGTTGCTGAAAAGGGCATCTTAGCATTGCCTGACCCTAAACGTGGAAAAGTTGTAAATGAAGAATTGATTAATTGTGTGAAAGGTTTTTACATGGATGAAGAGTATAGCCGACAAATGCCTGGCAAAAAGGACTTTGTCAGCATTGGAAAGAATGTCCACATGCAAAAGCAGCTTCTTTTGTGTGATTTAAAAGAACTTTATTCCGCTTTCAAAAAGCAATATCCCAATGTATCAATAGGGTTTTCCACATTTTGTAGTTTGAGGCCAAAATGGTGCATTTTGGTAGGACGTTCTGGTACCCACTCTGTGTGCGTATGCACGATACACCAAAATGTCACACTGATGATCAATGCTGTTAAGCTTGATAAGGATCACCACGAACTGACAAGTTTACTCGTTTGTGATCGTGACTCAAAAGAGTGCATGGTTCATCGCTGTCCAAATTGCCCTGAAAGCACAAAGCTAACTGACTATCTGTTTAGCCAATTGTTGCAAGAAGAGGATGACAATGACGATACCGAAGAGATCAAGTTCCAGCAATGGACAACAACTGATCGTGCACAGTTGCTTCAGCAGTCATTGCCTGTCAAAGAGTTTGTTGAAGTTTTGGTCGATAAAATGAATTGTTTAACTACCCATTCTTACATTGCCAAAGCACAAGGCCAATACTTGAAAAAATGTAAAGAAAACCTCAAAGAAAATGAAGTTATCGTACTCGGGGACTTTGCAGAGAACTACAAGTTCGTAATTCAAGACGAAGTGCAGTCCTACCATTGGAACCAACAGGCATGCACTCTTCACCCGGTAGTTCTCTACTACAAACGAGGTGGTCAACTAGAAAGCTATTCCTTGTGCTTCATTTCGGACGATCTTAATCATGACACCTGTTTTGTGTACAAAGTCATGTCAAACACAATTAAACACATGAAAGAAACGATTTTACTGGACAAGGTGGAAAAGGTGTATTACTTTAGCGACGGATGTGCCGGACAGTACAAAAACTGTAAAAATTTCATGAATTTGTGTCTGCACAAGCATGATTTCTCCATTGAATGTGAGTGGACGTTTTTTGTTACCAGCCATGGCAAGTCTCCTTGCGACGGAATAGGAGGAACCATTAAGAGATTGACAGCCAGAGCCAGCCTGCAACGCACCGTTAACAATCAGATTTTAACTGCCACGCAAGTTTTCGATTTTTGTAGGGAAGAAGTGAAAGGTGTTCACGTTGAATACATAGCACAAGAAGAGATGCAAGATGTGCGAGCGAGTTTGGAAAAGCGATTTAGCTATGCAAACACTTTGCCAGGAACTAGAGGTTTTCATCACTTCGTTCCCATCACTTCAAGTATCATTGCAGTAAAGCGAGTATCGGAAGACAAGATTTTTGACCTGCAATTTGATCTATTTTCGGAAAGCCAAAACAAGAAAGCAGCTGATCTGATCATATCAGACTTCGCTGTATGTGAATATGATGGAAGCTACTGGATCGGAATGGTGGAAGAAATTGATGAGAAGAATAAAGATGTAAAAGTGAAATTTATGCATCAGAAGTTTCCCTCCAGATCTTACTTCTGGCCCAACAGAGAAGATGTATGCTTTGTCCCGACGATAAATATTTTATGCAAAGTAGAAGCACCAAGAACAAGCACTGGCCGTCAGTATGTATTTGATAGAAAAGCTATTATACATATTGAAACTGAAATAAAAAAGAAAGATGTTATAGGACAATTAATAGACTAATTTATATGGACACCTGCATTAGCCACTTTAACATTGATTTTACTGGTTCATTGACAAATTTGAATTATTGAGTTCACCAGAAATTTATTAGAATATTACTGGTGACTAAATATTTTCATTTGCATAAGCTATGCCATGATAACTGTTCTCTAGTTTTAGATAAAAAGGGTATTAGAGGTTTCTGAAGTGTCTGGATGCAAGTTTCACACAAATTTTTTTCTTCAAAATTCCACAATTCTCCATAAGCTGCATCATGCAATTTAATCAAGTCTCAAAGCTGAACATTTCTTTTTAAGAAATCACGTTGTATACCCAACATGTATGCCAAGTTTCATGATAAAAACTTCTGTCCCACATAAAAAAATTTGAACTTTTGTGATGACATATTTTTCAATTTTCGCAGATTGAAAATGTTGGTGTGGGTGCTTATATTATTGAATTACACAAAAATGAGAGGCTTTATGGCAATTGTATTGCTATTTTTGAATTCCTCACGTCCGATAATGCCAGAAAACAAGTTTTCATGTTGTTGATACATGCAGAAATAAAATTATTGAGTGAAATTACAGATTCTCCATGTAGCGCAAAATTCAAAATGGCGGATTTGCGATATTTTTGGCTCATATCATGCAAAATCATAAACATAATATCTCAAAATCTCTTTGAGATAACGAGCTAAAATTTTCAGGTCTTCAATATCTTTGTAAGACACATTTATAGTATAAATTTTATCAAAATCTGAGATGGTCAGGTGTCAGACCTGGTTGAATTGATATGGAATGACCTAGCTTTCTTTTTAGCTTGTCTTTCTCTATAAGTTAAATCAGTAACTTTTTGTAAATGATTTTCTTTCAGACTTCTTTTTTTTACGTTTTTTCTTTTTACTATCTTTTTTTTCTTTTTATAAAAAAAATTTTTTTTTTTCTTCTTTATTATTATCTTCTTGTTCAACTATTTCTTCTTCTTCTCCTTGTAAATTTTCATCGTCACTTTCTTCGTCATTTTCATTATTATCTTCATTTATGACATTATTTACACTATGTTCATATAGTAAATCATCCATTTTTTCTCTTTTTTTTAAATATCAATCTTAAGAAAAATAATTTTTTATTTCTAAAATTTATATACTTATTTCTTTCTTATTTTTTATCTAGTAACAATTTTAACATATTACTATTTCGATTATTTTGATTATTTACTACTACGATTTGTTAAACAAGCTCGCCCTTCTCTTATTTTTTTTTCTTGCTCTCGTTTCAGCTGGAGAAAAAATATCACTAACATTTTCGTTTTCAATAGATTTTTTATATTTTTTTTCTTTATCTTTATCTTCATTTTCAATAGCTTATTTATATTTTTTTTCTTTTTCTCTTTTTCTTAAAAGTTTAGATTTTGATGGTGTTTTTGATATCGGTATTACTGAACTAGTCTTATATAATTTTTCTCTTAAAAATCTATTTCCAATCCCAAATTTAGTATCATAACCTCTTTTTTTAAGTGTTTTTAACATCTTTCTTATACCTAAAGGTTGTTGTCCTTTGTAATCTTCTAAAAAATAATTAATTACTTTCATCATTTGATGAGGATCAGTTGATATTTTTTCACCATCTATTATAAAATGACCTTCTTCGTTACTACTAATAACGTTTCGATTATCTTTTAAGAATTTCTTAAATGTTTCAGTATGATAATGTTTTGATAAACTTCTTGGTAGTTTATTAGCAATATTAGCTGGATTATTTATAAATTCAATATATTTTTGTTCTTCATCTTTCATTAAGATTTCTTTCATCCTATTTTTTTTCGTTATTAAGTTTTTATATTCTCCATTCCCTTTTGTAGTACTTAATTTATTACTTTTTTTTAATGTTTTAATCTTATTATTAAAAGTATCTAAAGTAGGATGTCTTAAACTATTTTGTATTCTTTCATGCAAAGTTTTTGACTTAGCAATATTTCTATAAAGTAGGGCTTTTTCCATATAATGTTTATAATAGTTAGGGTTATTTGCTTTTTCTCTAGCTAATTTTATGTTTTTATTAACTAATTTAGATTCAAGTGTTGGATGTATTTGTTTTGCAATATCCATATAATATTTATAATTTGCTGTTGGAATTAACGTCATCATACCATAATTTCCTTAATTTGAGGGAATATCTTGAGGTGGTTGAATTAAGTTAATTTCTTCATTTTTATTTGGATTTATTTCAGTATCATCATCAGAATTTCCATCATTATTATTATCACTATCAGTATGTTCTTCAAATTCTTGAATTTTATTTTTACGTTTTCTACTAGTTTTGTATTGCTGTTGCCATTTTTTCTTTTTTAAAGTAAATATAACTTTTATTTTTATTTTTATCTACTAAAAGAAGCAGGTATAAAAGTATAAACGTTTTTTAATTTTATTATACTTGATATATAATAATTTGCTTAATGTGACGTAAGGAATTCAATTTTTTAGCAGGACTAAACGTATAATTATAGCCTGCTGGAGAGGCACTTCCACCATATTTAGTTAGTTTATTTATATTGTAAACATTTAATATTTTAGAATTATCATCATACATCGGATGATGATGTTTTCCTATTGTTGAGAGTTTATTATCGTTTTGAATTTGATGATGTTTTTTTCTTCGTCTTCGATGTTTTCCATTTCCTTGTAGTATTCTATTAGTTATATTAAAATATTTATTTTCTTTTTTCGTATTTCTTTTCTCATTTTTTTAATTAAGTTGTTTGGAAGATATGTTTTTTTAACCATATTCTTAAAAAGTTTTTTTAATATTTTGTATGATCCTACAGATTAAGTAGTTTTTTATATTTATTTAAATAAAAATCTGAATCGTAAAAAAATTTCCTTTTACCTCGCATTTTTTTAGGTGTATCTACACCCTTTATATTTTTATATTTCGATTTTTTATGATAATTAAAAGTTGGTAGTTGCCAAGTTTTTTTCATATTTTCTAAACCTGGAGGTAAATGCATTGTAGGTTTATAACTACTAGCTGACACATCTATTAGTTCATTTTCTAAGTGATGATGTGTTTTTTTCGTTTTTTTCTTATGTCGACGGTGTTGGTTGTTTTTTCTTTTACTTCGACCTGACCCTTTAACTACGTTTTCATTTTTCATTTCATCTTCATTCTTAGGAAATTTAGAAAAATACCCATTATTGATAACTTTTAATAATCGACTTTTTTTCGATTTTTTTACTTTACCAGCACCAGAAATTTCTGAAATTCTCCTTATATAGTTTTTTTGAAAATTTTCTAATTCTGGATGTAATCTTCGATGAAACATTATTTTTTTTTGTCGTAATGAAAAGAAAGAAAGATTTAAGAAAATAAACAATGATTTTCTTTTTCGTTTCATTTAATATCATTATTTTTAAAAATATATTAATAGAACTACAAATTTAATTAAAGTAACTGTAATATTAATATTCTATGAAAAATAAAAAACCCAAGCTAAATAGTGTCATTTGCGATAGTTCCTAAATTTCGTAAATAAGCTTTGTTTAATATTTTAAAATTCTTATAATCTTTATTACTTTTACAATAATTATCTAATACACCTTTTAATTTAGTAACATTTTTTCTTTCTTTTCTTCTATTATTTTTTCTTAACTTAACTATTGGATCTATCTTCTTTCTTTCTTTCTTTATTATGTAAAACATTTTTCGAAAGTTTTCTTTCTTTTTTCTTTTTTCGTCTTTTTCATTAGCTTGAACTATTGTATCTGTCTTCTTTTTCTCTTTCTTTATTATGTAAAAGTTTTTTCGAAAGTTTTCTTTCCTTTTTTTTCTTTCTTCTCTTTCATTAATATTAGATCGATTAATTTCTTTTATAGTTTTGTATGGAATTCTTTTAATTGGAGTGTTAGGGTTTGGACGATTCATAATTGGTTCAATATTTGATAATTTTAATGAACTTAATTCTTTTCTAATATCTTTTAATGATACTTTTTTTTTAATTCTATCTGGAGTTAAAGGTAAAAAACCAGATCTTATTGAACTCGACGATAATGATTATGGTGATGATGGTGGTGGTGATGATGATGATGATGATGATGATGATGATGATGATGATGATGATGATGATGGTGGAGATGAAGGTGGTGAAGATAGTTGTCTAAGTCTTTGATATTCTGAATCTTGAATGTTTGATAATAAGTTATCTAATTGATTTTGTTTTTGTTGTGCTTGAATTAGAAATTAGGATTAGAAACGAGTCTTTCAAATACATTTCCTAAAACTTCATTAATATTATTTGGAATACATGGTTTTGATATATTATTTGAGTTTGGTATTATTCGAAATGAAGGTTCATTGCCTAATACTTCACGATGAGGATAGATTGTTGGTGGTGTTGATAAATTATTTTCCTTATTTTTTTCTTTTTTTTTTATCTTTATCTCGTGTATATATAATACGTCCCTTTCTTCTAATAGTTCTATGAGAATGTTTATTATTATTATTTAAACCTGGTACTTCCATACCTAATCTATTAAAATAACGTAACAACATTGATAATCTATTTTTAATTCTAGTTTTACGTAACTTATTAAAAAAATCAACAGAAATTTTATTTACTATGTTCTCCTTTAAAAATTTTGAATTTATTTTTGGTTGATCTTTATTAACATCTTCTTCTGAATCACTAGAATTATTACTCAACCAATTTTTATCCTTACCTCCTTTACCTTTTAATACTTTTTTATTTAATAAGTAATATTTTATCATATTTTTTAATTTTCGTTCCTTAATTGTTTTATTTAACATTTTAAGAGAATGTAAGTGGATTTCTATATAATTTCCAATTTTTCATGTAAAAACGTTTTATTTGCCAACTTGGTAATAAAAATTTTTTTTTCCTTCGTTCTTTATCTTGGTGCTAAATATTGTTTTTTTTTTGTATAAACCATTTTTTTATTGATTCTCTTTTTCTTTTTCTTATATTACCTCCTCCTAAATTTGTCTTTTTTTGCTGATTTTGTAAATGTTTTCTAAGTTTTCTTCCTGCAATAATTTTTCTTAGTTGTCTAGATTTCTTTTTTAATCCTTGTGCTCTGAAACTTCGTAAACCACCCATTTTCTTCTAAAAATATTGAGAAAAAAAAATGAATTTTTAAGTTTTATTACTTTTACCATATAGAACTTTTACCATATTGATTTAATGAAAAGACTTTCGGTTTTAAATTTTCTTAATTTCTGATTTTTCTCCTTTTTCTTTTTTTTCTTATTTTTGATAATGCTTTCTTTCTTTTTCTTTGATATGATTTTGTATTAAAAACCATACCTCTACCTCCTAAATCAGAATAAATATTACCAAATCCTTTTATACTTCTACCATTACCACTATATTTCTTATTAACTATACTGTCTACAGCAGTTGAAGCTCCACTAGTTAACGCTCCTTTAGCTGAAGCTTTTATAGCTGATTTTGCAGCTTGTTCTACGAAAGCTTTAGTTGCTATTCTATTATGACCTTTCCTAGCTGCAGTTTTAGCACCAGTAACTGCAGCTCTAACAGCAACTCTACCTGCAACTCGCTCTATTGCACTTCCCATTTTTCTTAACTTTAAAAACCAAATAAATCACCAGCTAATTCAAAAGGTCCTGTAAAAATATTTACTGGATCAAAACCTATTTCTTTATCTACTTTCGTTGTAAAACTACCAGTACCATATATTCTTTTCTTTTTTTTCTTTTTTCTAATTTTCATATCTGTATATCTTTACATTTCTTTTTCTTTTCTTAATTTTTTTTTTTACTTAAAGTCATCTTTCTTAATTCTGATATTATACCACTAACTTGACTATCTTTACCAATTCTTCCAAAACCTGATATATCATTAAATAATTGTTTATTTTTACCTTTCAACTTTGCTTATTTACAAATATTATCTCTATGTTCTTTGTAAACATTTGGCATTGGCATAAAAGCACCTCCCATTTTCTTATTTTTTTTTAAATTTTCTCGCTATAAGAAGCTATGAAAATTTTTTTTTGGTTTTAAAGTATAAAAGTTTTTTATAACAGTTTTAATAATTCCATAGGAGTTTCCATCAACCCATATTCCATATGTTCTTTATTTCTAATGATGGAATTAAATATTATTACTAATTCTTTATCACAACCTGGAGTCCTATTTATTCTAATATGAGGATAAGATCCTTCAGAACAATTCATGAAGAAAGTATTAATTTTATCAAAAATTTCACCTGCATGTTTCTTATTTGGAAACATACTTCCTAACATTATTTTTAAACTTAATCTTTTAGCTGTATTATCAAAAATAAATTTATAATCAACATTACTAGAAATAGTATTTGCATACTTTTCTTTTTGAAAAAGAATCTTGCCATATTAAAAATACACATATCTTTTGATGGTGTGATTCTCTCGTTAATAAAGTTGAAATATCTGCTTCCTTACACATTTCATTCATTAAATCATCAAATATTAATATATATAAATATTAATAAAATCGCATACTTCAGGATCCTTAAAATTTCCTTTAATAAAATGTAAAGAATGTTGTTCAGGTGTTTTTTTTGATATTAATGAATCATGAATTTCTTTCATATCATCGAAATCAGTTTGAGATTCAGTTCCATAAAACCAATATATGTTATGCATATATTTACTTCTATCATCATTTGCATATTCAGACCATTGTCTAAGAATATCTAGTAATAAAGTTGTTTTTCCACGTTTAGATTTACCTGATATTAAAGCTGAAAATGGAACTTTCATTCTAAGATCCTTAACTTCATTTTTATCTATACCGTAAATTTCCTTATCTCTAATATAATTTTGTTGTTGTCTATTTTCGTTTTTTTGCTTTATAGGACAATGATTTTTATCAATCATATTAGGTGTTATCTTAACTATATGTTTTAATAATTCATTATAATATTTCATATCTTCATCATCTTGATTGTGTAATTGATCTTCAACATCTTTAGTTAATTTAACTTCTATATCTGTTTCGTGCTGTTTTTTTTTCTTATTTTTCCCATTTTTCTTATAAAAAAAGAAGAATATAAATGAAAAACAAGTTTCTTTCTAATATTTAATAACTTAATTTTCATAATAAAAAATTTACATCATTTTTTAATTAACAGTAACATCATTATTAAAATTAAAAACTAAACAAAAAGGTTATATTAACAACAAGTTCAACTTCTTTTTTGAGTCATAAAATTATAGTTTCTTTCATGTTCTAAATACTCATAAGCATGTCTAAATATTCCTAACATAGTAATTCCTATAGTTTTTTGTACATGAAATCTTCTTCTACTTAAATCTTCCTCTAATTGCTGATGATGTTGCATTTCTAAATCATTATTATTATTCGTCTGGTAGTTCATTGACATCATCCTTTCTCTTCTTTGACGTTGCCAATTTTGATTTTGATGTTGTTGCCAATTCTGATTTTGATGTTGTTGTTCCAGGTTGATCTTCGGTAGAATATTTCTGTTTCTTTCAACCTGATATCTCGTTCTTTTCCTTGCTTGTCTTCCGTCTTCTTTTTCGGATTCTTCCTCGCTTTTCATTTGACTTCTACCTCGACTTCGAGATCTCGTTCTGCTTCTGCTGGCACACACATGAAGCTGATAATGCAGGCAATAAACCGCACGCATGAATCATCATCTTTCATCCCTAATATTTCCTTTATAAAATTAGTTTTGGAATAGTTTCAAGGTTAAAATATTAGCCCCTTGTTTATGTTTTCTAAAACAAGGCAATATTAGCTGTGATTAAACTGTGTTGCTGGTATGTAATATCTGTTTATTATCTTTCGCACTGATTGTTGGCGGCTTTGAGTCATTGAGTCATGTGCGAAAGTGCCGATTCTTCAAAACGTGCTACTGAAAATGATACAGGAAACGTTCCCATATAAATAAATGCTTTTATTCACTGTCAAATCTGTGAGTAGTTGTGCTTTTTCACTCGTGTTTTATCGGAAATGGCTGCAAGTAAAGGGAATAAAATTGAATTGCGAACATTTATGGCCTATGGAAAATCGGAGGTTATTGGGCATAAAATCGAAGAAAAAGATGGAAAAAAGTTTGTCAACACGGTCTGGTGTAAAGTGTGTGCACGAAACAAGGATGGGTTTCTTGGTCATCCAAATTTGCGTGGCAACACAAAGATTTCTGCTTTGGCATTTATAAATGGAACTAAAGTTGTTACCAAATACCAGGTAAGATGTTTAATGTTCTGTATTAAAGTTATCGAATAGAGCGAATCTAGAATATCCCTATACATTTTAAAGTTTTGAAGAGTATCCTGATATTGATGCAAAGTCCAGAAAAAGTCACGGCTCCACGGCTGAGGAAGGTTTTGCCATATTTAAGGAAGGTTTTTGTAACTTTTTGTAATAAGCATTGTTTAATAAGCTTTTGGGTTATTTTGAAAAATAATTGCATACTTTTTATTTAATAATACTTTTAATAAGTGAAGAAGGTTTAATTTATGAAATTTGTAACCAGAAGCCTCAGAAGAAGGTTTAATTTATCCTGGATGTTGCATTGCGTTGATCTCGTAAGCGAGATATTAGACTTTCAAGATATCAAACAAGAAGAAAGTTGGAGATTTGTCTAAAAATGATATATATTTTAAGAACGAAAGTTCAGGTAATTTGGATACAGCTTTGTTTTTGTTATCCCGATTCGTCAAAGACATTGGAATTCCAAACAACTTCATTGCATATCGCGATACGTCCAGAAAACATAAAAGTGTGTAGATATTCTGGAGCCTCGTCAATAGGGTTTTAAAATTACCATTTTCCAACTTAATCAAATAAAATATCAATGAACTTGTTGTTTGTAATAAAGTGCCCCAGCCCCCTCCCCCCATGGGAAAATAACGCAACTGTTCTGGCGTTCTTTCTTCTTTCTTACACAGCTGTTGTGTGTTACTAAATTGGTGTAAATCAATGCTATTTATAATTAAATGCTATTTTTAGAGCTACTGAAATTGAAGATGAATTCCTTTGTTCTTTTTGTCATTCTCGTTGCTATTTAGGCCCCAAGTAAAAATATAAACGTAAAAACAGTTTTGACACAGATAAAAATAGAAACGGATATAAATTTATCTTTGTAACAGCGAGTCAGTGGAAAGACTTGATCGGATAATTTTTAACCACGGCAAGGTCAGACGCGCGGTCAAACGGAAAGTTGAAAATCTCAAGAAAGCACCAGTCTCCAAAATGTTGTTGCTGCTGCAGCATTTTTTTTAATATCTGGGTTTGATGTTTTAAATTTATCCGTTTTTGTTGTTACCCAGGTTAGCGAAAACAAGGCCTTAAAGATTACCCCCACTTTTATCCGTCATGCAACTTTAAAAGCAGCATCATTTCTCATGGATACCTAACAGACATATTCTGGGGAAGAGCCAACCTATAGTTGAAACAGGATTCCGTATAAACGCTTTTGTCAGCTCCAGAATTGATGAGAACAGAACATTTTTTTTGACTTTGGTGTTTTTACATTGATCTGTGCTTTCACGGACACTTTTTGAATCATATCGTTAGTTTTAAAATTTTTCATTTACAATGTTTTTCGGTTTTGATTATTAATAACTGAATTTATACTGCGATAAGTGGGGTCACAATTGTCAAAGAATCAAGTCGTAAATTCAGCCTAAAAATCTACTGTCATTTAAGACTTGTGGACCTAAATTTCGGTTTTTGTTCATTTCACAGATCAGTAGGCATCTCAACGAGAGTATTGGTCATAAAATTGCCTTAGAACTAGAGAAAGGAAAGCCTACGAATGAGACAGGACGGATAAGCAACTTTTTCCTTGGTGAAGGATCATCTCAGCCATGCGTTGACCAAGTCCAGGATGCTGCCTCTCGTGAGGTGTATGGCAAGATGGTTAAGACAGCTTATGAATTAGCCCTTCATCCAACCATGCCGCTCAGCAACTTCAAGACTCTTGTGAAGTGTCAACGAATGAATGGTGTTCGCCTTATCGATGGGAGAAATGACGAAAAAGCATGTGCTCAGTTCATTGACTGCATTTCAAAAGCTGTGTCCGAGAAAGTGGCTGTTATTTTAATGAGTAAACATGCTATGTCTATCCTAAGTGACGGATCACAGGCAAGAAAGACAAAGTCTGATAAGTAGATGGTATTGGTTAGAATAGAGCGATGTGGTAAGTCATGAATTACTATGTGTTATTTGGTTTGCTTATGGTAATATGCTTCTATACGTTCTTATATGTACTATGTCTATATATATATTATAGAGATAACGATCTTACATTATTTCTTTGTTAATATTTTTCTTATAATTCTGCTTATTTGAATTTCCAGGAATTCCAACATACTTCGTGGCATCTCTGCTTGATATGGCTAGCTGGGGTGGAACTGGAGCAGAGGCACTCAAGACGGGAATTGATAGAATATTTTGCCCTGAAGGGAGAATTCCACTGGGTGACTATGTTACTAAGCTAGTGTCGTGCACAGCAGATGGAGCAAGCGTGAACTTCGGAACAATTTCTGGTTTGCTCACAAGATTTTCACAAGATCGTGAATGGCTTTTAAAGATTGACTGTGCAAATCACAGGGTAGAGCTGGCAGTGAAGAAGGCATTCAAGGACACAAAATTCCAAGTCGTCGATGACTTTTATCAGGCAAACTTTAATCTTCTAAAGAACTCTGGCAAAATCTCAAGCACTGTTAAAGCTACATCAAATGCTTTGGGAATTCAGCACTACAAGTTGTGTAAAATTACGGGGACAAGGTTCATAGGGCATAGAGTAAATGGGTACAGAAAATTGCTTGATATGTGGCCAGCATTTTCTGATGCATATGAAAATATCCTTGTCAGCCCATCTAACGATATAACCAAGCCAAAGGTTAAAGGACTGCTAAAAAAATTTAAATTATTTAAATTCCTCACACTCGTATGTACATATCTTGACCTTTTAGAAAAAATGAAAGAATGCTCAAAAATATTTGAAGGAGAGGGCCTTTTGCCTCAACAAGTCAAGCCTGCACTAAATTCTAGCCTATCTGAATTGCAAGATTGCATAGAAAATTGTAGATATTTACATGGAGAAACGCAGAAAAACCAGACTTGCACCACCGGAGGAACCACAACAGAAGGAACAAAAACAACAACATCCTGTACTCAAGGAAATCTCCGACGACGAAGAGGATACTATTTATGAGAACTATACAGATGGAGAATTCAGCGAGATCAGCGAAGAGAGTGAAATCAGCGAAGATGACAAATTTATAGATAATGACCATGACATTAATGATAGTGAATTTTTTTAACTAAATATATTTTGTTATCTTGCAATTTTTTTCTCTGACTGTTGACATTCTCCGATTGCTCAGTCTTGAAAGGCAAATTTATTTTATTTATATTTTTATATTGACATTGATTTGGCTGCTTCAAACCCACATTGCCCTTTTTAAGTTATTAAATTCTTGGCGTTTGCAAGGGCTAAGTTTTAAAATTACTTCA
>JAYJMH010028400.1:0-17649 GCA_036873815.1 Phacellophora camtschatica
ACCCGTGTCCCCTGCTGGAAACAAGTCATCTCGAGACTTTCGCGGGCTAGGCAAGTTAAATACGATAACTCACTCACTCACTCATGGATTCATTCAACGGGAAAGGTAACACTATTTCTGATGTTTTTGTATCTGGCAGGTTTGTTAATCCCTGATATCATACCATTGCTTGTTCTAAATACTGGTAGTAAACTGAATATGGCGTAATGTCTCTGTGTCTGTAGTTTTTTGGGAAAAAACAAGATTTGTGCCAACAGATGTTTTGGCAGAATGTGAGTTTGGCGTTAAAACAGGTGAGTTTGGCTTTTTAACGGGATCTGGATGTAGTATTCTTTGTAAGTTTTTTGTTCGTGTCCATGTTCAAGTTCATGTTCATGTCCATGTCCATGAGAGTATTCTAATTGAAGAGCCCACGAGCCTGAAGCCCGGGAGCCTTGAGCCTGAGAAGCCTGAGAAGCCCGGGAGCCTTGAGCCTTCGAGGCCCGAGGAGCTTTGAGCCCAGGATATACACAAGGGGCTGACAGATATTTACTTAAAATCATAAAATTGAACCTTTGCATTTGATTGTTAAATCTGCAATTATACAGCGAGACTGTGTTTTTAAGCCTACCTGGCTTAGCAAGTGGCATAATGTGTATCCTCCTAGTTGTTTTCCCTCCGTAACTTTCCCCTTCTTATTGAGAATTTTGATTTCTGGGGGTTAAACGAAGGCACAGTTTCAAAAAGAGTGGTTTTTGAAAAAATCGAATTTTTGGGATAATTCTTGAAAAACTGATGGTAGTTTTTGTGAAGTTGGTTTGAGCTTTATCAAGAAATGAGGCATAGAGTAGTAATTTTACCGTTAATGATTCTGCAATAAAAAACGAGCAACTATTTACAAAGATTAAGTAATTCCTTCCATGTCCGTTCTGCGTGTTGACTCTGACTGAACTTTTTTGTTACGCCCAAATCTAAAGAAAATGCGAGGACTGGGGCGAAGACCACACCCAAGGACGGCGACACTTCTAAACAGTAGTGGAGTGAATCAAGGGCTTTCCAATCCGACCCAAGGACGGCGACACTTCTAAACAGTAGTGGAGTGAATCAAGGGCTTTCCAGTCCGACCCAAGCAGGTAAACAGGGGCGTCACTGAATAGGGAGGGGGGAGGAATGGCACCCAAATAGTTTAGCTACCGGGAAAAAAACGATATATTTTTGGCTTACTGTCTATTTTGTGTGACAAAAATGACTATTTGTCTATTACTTTGAAATAAATTCTATATTTGAACGTTTATCCTTGTGATACATCTTCACGTACGACAATAAATGGTCAATGGCAAGAGGATAGAAGATGTTGGTACCAAAGATTTTCTCGCTCATCGTGCTCTAGCAAAACAATATCAATATTATTGTCAAAAAATGCGTCTTGCAACGCCCCCCCCCTCCAAAAACATTTCTTACTCCGCTCCTCGGTTGTTAGGTAAAGAAGATGATTTAAATTTCAGCAAAAGTTAGAAAATCGGTCAGGCTTGTGCATCCTTTTTTCACAAAATCTGCTCGGAGGTTGCTTGAGTGAAACGAAAATTACACAGACTTTTGAAACCCAAAAAAATTAATCGAGGTGTTCTTTTTTACCCAAAAGAAAGTAAACGTACGAACTGTCTAAATGTTAAAATACATATTTTTACTTGAATTTTTGTAACACTAAATTAATTATGAGTGATACATTATTATACCATTTAAAAGTATTCAAATGCAATGAATCAAAAAAATAGCATGTAGACTTTTAAACCAAAAAATTGCTAGATCGTTTCCAGATCCAAAACATTAACTCAGATCAAAATTTTAAACCTAAAAAGTCCACTTTGGACCCCTATTCCAATTTTTGAAACGCTTTAATTTATCGGAGATCGGTCTATGGTACAAATTAAATGGACCAAAATTTCATGATATTCCTATATTCGGGTTCAAAACTTCATGCCACTCCTGTATATTGGAAGATTGGGTTGTTCTTGAAAAAATAGGCGGCAAGTGTAATATTTTTAGTAGTGAAGTGCCTCGAAGGCTAATAAAAGAACAACTGTTATTTTTGAAAGTAACAGTCGCCATAAAATTTACCCCGAGGGCTAATAAAAGAACAACCGTTATTTTTTAAAATAACAGTCGCCAAAAAAGTTGACCTATATTAGCAAAAAAAAGTACGACTTCCATCGGCATACATTATCATAATTGTTATATTTCATTGCTTGGAAATGATGAATTTATTGAAGTATAACTGTACTATTAAGACAAAAACCAATTAATATAACTTTTTATATGCTATTTAAACTGAAATGAACGATCACAATTGAACTGGAATTTGGTCAATTGGGCATGCATTGGATTGATTTCCTAACCAGTAATCGATGCACGATGGATGAAAACAGTGTTTGCAATTTGGTAACCGTTTCATAAACAGTTCAAAATTTTCCATACAAATGCAACACACATTGTCGTTTTCTTTCATTTCAATAGGTACCGATTTGACTTCAAGTTTGAGAAGTTTACTTGCTGGAATTGCTCTTTTCGGGATAACTTCTTCCAGTGACAGAAGCAAATCATAATCTTCTGGAGTGATATCTCGATATTGCAAGCTAATAAATGTGTTTGTCATTTGTTTCGTTTCCAGGCAAGAGTTTACAGAAGTGACTGCGTATTGATGATTTGCATTCACTAATTTATGGACACGATTGTCAGACGTTCCTGTTGAAGGATCGATTTTAGGCATTCTTATTAAGCCTTTTTTCTTCAGCCTTTTTTCAATATTTTGTTTTTTGTTAAAATTATTGAATTCTATCATTTCAGTTTTTCTCATATTTCTGCCATTTACGTTGCCTCTCATATTAGACTTCTTTTTCTTTCGAAGCGAACTGTGTTGTTGCTTCCGCCTTGTGACTAATCGGTTGCCTTTTCTTGAACCAGCGTTTGTGTATATGGTGACGTCATTGAAAATATCGAAATCTTCATGGTAATAATCTAAACAATCCTCCTCAGCTTCATCACATTGCTTTTCCTTGACAATTGGATAGATTTGCTTGTTTGTATTTTCAAACCATTCTTTATACGATAGGTCTTTGCTGGATATGGAGGAAAATGATATCATTATCAATGTTGATGGATCACTTTTGTGTTGAAATTCTTCCATATTTTTGTCTCTTTTCCTTAACTGTTTCAGATATTTTTGTCGCATCGCGGCCTTCTTTTGCAATTTCCTTGTTAAAAAATTTCACAAACCAGTCTACACAAACGTCTTGAGAAAAAATGAAAATGAATTATCCAGCGTTTTTTCAGTTGCTTGAAGTGAACAACTGACAGGCCTTATCACGGGTCTTTTTATTTGTGTTGCTGATTTCTTCACTGTTATGCAATTTCTTTGAATGCGTGGTGCAATTGCAACGCAACTATCATTTTCGTCTATTACGTCATGTCAATATGGATTGCAAGATTACGTCACAGACTAGATGACTGAAATCGAGGTTTCAGCAATGGCGGATGACCTGGATAATTTGAAGGCATATGAAATCAGTGAGAACAACTTTTTTTTAACTGTATTTTAACTGATAGACAGAAATAGAATGTTTAGTCTTAAACTAAACGATTTTTATAAAAATTATTGCTATTTCTCATCTTTCCTGGTAATTCAAACAACACAACAGACATATTATTTTCTGTGATAATGTGTAAGTTAATTAAATGAAATCTTGGCGAGCTAACCCAAAACATATAATATACATAATGGTAGAAAGTGCAAACCCTAAACAAAAACATAATAGCACGGAACATGTTGTGGACCTTCAACAAAATATAATGCCCCTTGTGATACAATTTTGCTGTCTTCATACAGCATCTTTTTATAACATTTCTTTTGCTATTTCTTAATATTTTATTTTAACCCACAAATGTAAAAGATTTCAACTTTTTAAAACCAAAATAATTTTTTGGATTAAAAATGTTTTGGCCCAAAAATATAGGACATGACTCTCTACCTAAAATAGGATATGGACTTGAAATATACGGTTCAGCTGGAAATAAATATATCAAAGAATTGGAAGTTTTGCAAAACAGAATCCTCAAAATAATTCATTTTAAAGTGAGCATAAATTCTCTACCATCAAAATTCATAAATTGTCTCTAACCTTAAAACTACAGTAAATGACATGTACCAAAAGTATTAAAATTTATTCATCATGTACAATTTAACCTAAATCAACTTCCTGCTGTATTTCAAAATTCTTTTTAAACAAATGCACACTCATATACTGTAAGTATGAAACGAGACAAAAGTATAACTATAAAGTACACACAATACAAATATGCTGGGGAAATAAAACCATATGTAATGTTGGATCTGGTCTTTTGAATAATCTCCCATTATCCCTTGAATCATCATCAAACCTTAAAGCATTTAGTAAGAAACTCAAAAATTGGTTCATTGGTAAATACTGAAATAATTGAGCAAAGTGGCCAAAACTCCAGACTGCTTATTCACTTCTTCAATATGATATTTCCGTAATTGTTGCTAACATTGTTGTAATTCTGCTTAATTGTTGCTGCTATATATTCATGTTATCATATATTTAGACAATATAATTATTTCTGTTACTTCACATTTTAATTTACGGTCCTGGCTGGTTAAGCTACTGTATGCTTTTCTTGGGTCATGTAGAATACATTTTATTTTATTTTATTTTTCCATTTATAATGTACCCATTGTAGTGGTTAATGGTATTCTACAAATAAATACATCGAATTGAATACCCAAGTAAACTGGCACTGCCCCCTGAGATTTTTCTGAACTTGCAAAAATCACCACACCTTTTCACACCCTGACTTGCTCATTTGTCATCTGTATGTATGATGTACTTTACTGGGTTGGAATGGCAAGCAAAGTGATGTTCATCCATCCTAATATCCAAATATCAACATATTGCTAACAATTGAGCCACCTGTTCTGTCAACAATAACTGGGAGGCAGTACTGTGTTGATAAACAAGATATAGCAAGGATTGAAGCATGTATCAGATAACACAGAAATGTATAGAACTGCCTTTGCATTGTGCGCATATCAGCATAGATATAGTTCTATTGAACATGAAATAATTGAAAATATTATATTTTAGACTTATGTTAATAAGATGAATCAAATTTGACATAGGTATAGGTAGAGTAAAAACATGGAACTTTAGCAGCATATAAAACAGTTATTATAGTGTAAGTGTGTACCAGTTTGCACTAGAACCAGTTTACAAAGTTAATTGTACCAGGTAAAATACACAAATTTTCAGCAATATATTGCAAAGTTTGGATGGTCAATATCTCAGAAAACAGGCAAATACTATTGCTAGCTATATTTCTATTGAGCATGAAATCATTGAAAACATTTTAGATATCATGAAAAAAGATATCAACCTAAAATTTTCAGATTTTATCCCCTTCATGATGCCCAACAACTGGTCGAAATTTCAAGTAAATCTGAGAGGGTACATTGCAAATCTCATTTTGTTGTCCCTCTTTGACATGGAGTGACCCTAATACATTGTTCTTTCTATTGTTTTTCTAAACATATACTCAATGAAATTCATTTTTTTTAACAGAGAATCTTACTGCAGTTCCAGAAGAGCTTGATTTTGATCTTGTCGAACTTGGAAATGATGGCAATCTTGAAATTGTGACAAGGAATAAATCTGGACTAGATCCACCAAATAGTGTAAGATGATTTCAAGGTTTCATGGCTTTGATTGCCAATAAGAAAATGAAAAAATGTTAAATATATTTTTAACACAGGATTTTTGATTTTACAGTATATATCAGAAATTGTGTGCAAGGAAAGTTTGTGCATGGTTTGTATACTGATAGTTATCGAATTCTAAAAACATAAAATTAATTAAATAAAATTTTAGCATTAAAACCACATGAAACCAAGCTGGTGACCCAAAAATAGTTCCGACATTTGAAAAATCACCAATATTTGATTTTGTTATAAACTTCAAAAAGTCCTTTTAGAAAGAACTTTTCTGTAAATTTTTATTAGGATTTATGTTATTTAATTCTAATTACTGTCTCAAGGTTCCTATCCTTTAGTCTTCTGACGAAAAGAATTCTGAAACTCCCCAGTCACTTTTGTTGAAATCTCGAATATGATTGTGAACCTCAGGAACACTTATCATTGCTTAAATTTCAATCACTTTCAATGCACTTTCTTTTCTACTCTTTTCTAGACTTTTACATATCCCAATTCATTTCCTTATAGTAAAGTCCCGCCTTTGAAAAACAGGCTTTTTGAAAACCACTTGACTGGTTTCTTATAAAAAGGTATGTTACTGAAGATCAGGGTATATGTGCCTCTGTATAAGAAACTATATAATACATGTTCGTTACCATTTGTGCAGCGGTTTGAGGATTGGATTACACAGAGAATGGACTTACGAATTTACGTACGAATTCATTTACGAATTCATAGAGAATGGATTACACAGAGAATGGACTTACGAATTTACTTACGAATTCATTTACGAATTCACAGAGAATGGATTACACAGAGAATGGACTTACGAATTCACTGTGAAACATTTGCTAGTTTTTCTGTGGATTTGGGTCTGAAAATACTTTTAGACAGTAAAAACCTGCATACAAGAACTAAAATCTTTCAAGCAGTCTCTTTTAAATTCTTAATTAATCAATTAATTAATTAGGAAAGTATAGTAGAATGTAAGAAATATTATAAAATTTTTATACGAATAAATAAAAAAGAAAACGAAAGTTCCTAATTAAAGGATACTTTTTTGTAAATTGAGAGTTAGTGGCTCTTAAGCAGGTTATTAATAATAAGAAAATGTTACTATAGCTAGAGAAAGGAGTGCTTTGATGACTAAGTGGACAAGTCAAGCTTGGGATGACATAACAAAACTGAATGACTTTTCGGGAAACTTTTTCAGAAGAGTGGCTCTCTTGTGACAGCTAATGGTAGCTATGATGACTCGATAAAGCCTCAGGGAAACATCTTAACATCCTCAGGGAAACATCTTAACATCTGTTAAGATATTAAGCATTATCTGTTGTCCGATTTTTTAATAATTGTTATTGAGAACTGGAGAACAATTTAACTAAGAACCTACAAACTTAAAATAGTGTCAATTTGGTTCTTATTTGTGTGAATCTTTTTTTGAAGAAGTTCAGTGCTTTGGTTCTTAAATGTCTGGTTCTTACATGCGGTTTTTAAAAAAACTGTCTGTATATCAGCCTGTGAGGTTTCTGGTATGGTAGCACTTTTAGAGAACAAGGCAGACCTGAGTTTCTTATCAGCAATTTTCTCAAAGACAGGACTTTACTGTATACCACGCTGCTTTCATTTGGGGCTGCTGTGCTGCTGAAATATCGCAGTTTTCATCATTATCTCTTTAAATACTATCGTCTGTGTAACCGTGGCTACTGCTTTTCCTCCAGTTTTCTTTCTTGTGGAGTGATAGTGGTAACTGTCGCCCAGTCAACCACACGAGAATCATATATTTCGTTTCTGTGTTCTACTTCCGTCTATATTTTTCTGAATTTATTTGCTGAATATGAGATTGATTGCATTAAAGCCAAATTTTGGTCTGCAACTGAGCCCTTTGCAATTTTGGAGGAGAGGATCAGGATCCGGGGGCGTTGTCATTGAGCTTTTTTGTTTTTGTTGCTGGTACAACCGTATGGGAGTTGTGATATAGGTATCTTCCTTCTTGCCACTGTACATAACAACGGGTACAAACTATTTTAATTCGAGGATATCCTTATCAGATAATCATTTTCTAATGCTTTCCACATAGCGCACAATAATGGATCCTTAAGAAGCTAGTTAAATATCCACATTATTCCAGCTTTAAACATGTACGAGACAGTCGCAACCAGAAATAGAACGAAAAACCGGCAATGAAGAACAGAGACATTTTCCAAGGAATCTACAAATGTTTTCTATATCTGCATATTTGTTACAGTTATACCTCATGAACCATCAGTCATAAAGACAATTACATAAATACCTGTAGCCATAACAACTAAATCTTGTTTTGCCAGTATAGCATGAAGAACCAATCTGTAATCAGCATCTTCTAAGGTATCAGATTGCGGTAACTCCTATTATTTTGTAACGATTGCTAAAGGAACGGACATGATGGGAAGATTGAATTCTTCTTCCATTGACACTGATTTTGAGACCTCGATGCCAAATGCCTGCTTGTCTTTTTTAAGATTTCAACAGCTGCCGTTCCCTTATCAAATCAAGTTTCTTTAAAAAATAATGCTTGTATCTGGTTTTTATCTGTAAATAATGCTTGTACCTGTTGCCATTGTTTTTTCTCTGCTGACTGCTGTTTATCGGAGAAAGTTCTAATCTAATCACTTAGGAATTGTTTTCTTATTTTCTAAATATTTTCTATATTCCCTATCTTTTCAAGCAAAACCTATGCGTTCATTAGGATTTTGCATACGTTAACAGTTTACAGTGGCTTAATACTGTTCCTGTCAGATCACCGAAGTTAAGCATGGCTGAGTTGTGTCAACACTCGGATGGGCAACCTTCTGAGTGTTTGACTGGACTAGTTCACCTTACAGCCAACTCAGCTGTCCATCCTTTCGAGGTTGGTGAATGAGTACAGCTCAGCTGGAGGTAAGTTGTTATCAAGTCAGGGAAAGGAGTGGCGCCCTCCCCTACCCGTTATGGGTAGCAGCTAACGAAAAAGGAGCCTTTGGGTTGCCTTCGACCTTTCTGTCGACCTAGTTACTTACTTGAGGATTGGTGAGCCATGAAAGTTTGTTTAATATAAACAGTCTGTAAATGAAAGAGATACAGGTGTAAGTCCAGTGCAATACGCCGTACCTTGCAATGCAATGTGCGAAATCATACAAAAAGGGAAGAGTTAGTCTTAACTCAAATGATGTCACTTAAACAGTCTGAAAAGTGCACAAGTTATTTCTAAAATCCCCATTCAAACAGAAAACGTATTTGTTCGTTACTAGTATCATATTAGCTATTACCAGATGATGTTAATATCATTGCAACCTTCTTGGTTGGAGCAGCGTCCCTGTATGATCGCGCAGTGGGATCAATCATCGTTTTCTGTCTTAGAGCGGGTATTTATAGGACTTTTAGGATAAATTCGAAGGCTAGAATTGACAATCGGTTCGCTCAAGTAAAATCGATCAACCAACTACCTAGAAGCTTTTTTGGTATCTTCTTTTTGTCTTCCGTTTATCCGTTTTGTTTTGACTGATTATTTCAATTCTAAGTCAAAATCTTAGCTTTTACAATGTTTTTAATGAACTATTGTACGATGCTGGAATGCATATCTGCGCATCTGTAAGAATGGTATCAGCAAATTTAGGTATACCAAATCAACCTAACTTTCTTTTAAAGTAAATAGATCTTTTGAACCCGGAAGTTAAAATTTTGTATGAAGAAATGAAAGGTTTTATGTACGGAGTCCATAGTTAACTTTCACACCCAGATTGTTCGTGAAATTATTGCGGATTTTCGGATCCGACCTGCATATTGCTTTGCAGATCCGGAACTAAAAATCGACAGATTTGTGGATTTCGGCACCCTCTACACCCACCACTATTGCTGTGTCAGTGATGGGATCAAAGATACTGACCATAACCAACTGCTAAGTTTTTATCAGTAAACTTGAATTTCTCTACGTCCATTTTGTGCCTTGCTTTTCGAAAGAAAGTTTGTATTTTTGTATTTTTGTATTTTTGTATGAGTCCCAAAACAGCGACTTATACACCTGTATTTATTGTACTACTAATCAAATTATTTTACAGCTGCCTGCAGGCTTACCGCCACTGTTTCCTGACTTGAAAGATGAACTCGAAGAGTTTTTACTGCACCCAGAGCATCTCAAACTTCATGATTATCAACGATCCCAAAAGTAAGTTGTGATTCATGCTAAACTTTTTTCCAAAAATAAAAACGTTTTGCACAAAGAGCTGCTGGATTAGAGCTAGGCAGGATTACTGTTTTTAATCAGTTTTGAGTATGATGAGAAAGGTTATATGTTATTTTTCTTTTTCTAGTTTTTGGGAGAGGGAACAAGACCCAGAAACGTTATTCAAGCATTGTGTTTCACAGAACAAGTATTCTTTGGAAATAGAAAGAAACTTGAAAACAGGGGAATTTGTTGGTTACAAGGAGGTATTATGAGAACTTTATTTTTTAAGATTTTATTTCTTTATTTTTGAAAATTCCATGATATGTTATGCTACATGATATTTAGGAAAGCAAAAGTTGATCAGAAATAAAGTTTATGGATTTTTTTACTGGTTATTAGTCTGTTTCCCAAAGTTAATATCAGTTAATATCAAGCCTGCGTGTAGACAATATTATCTTATACTATATTATACTAGATCAGGAAAGAAGTTCTGCCTGTTTTCACCAGCAGGCCATAAATTACTCGTATGTTACCAGGCTGTTTAATAGATGTGTTTGTGAAAAGTTTCATATTCACGTTTTTGCATAATATTTGCAACTATAATATAAGATGTTGTTTGTATATATAGAAAAATAAACAATAGAAAGATTTTTTATCACGTGATGAGAATTTTGGCGGTTCAGATTATTGGCGCCAAAAAGACTAAGTGAATAATTTGGCGGCGATGGAATCTGAATGTTTGTTCAATTTTGGCTTCAAATCTTTAATGAACAACATTTCATCATCTAATATTTATAATTAAATGTTACAAAAAAAATATTCTTATTCGAAAATTTGATAGTCTTGTTTTATTTTATTAAGCCGCAGTTAGTTGATACATAGTTCATGGTCAATGTTTTGCCACAATTTTTAATGCTGCAAGTAGACTTTAAGATTTTTCGTTGAGTGGTTTTTGCTTGAAGTAATAGTAAGTAAAAACTAAAGATAGATTAGCAATGATTCGCGAAAAAAGGATGTATTTAACAATATGTAAAAAACCAAATGCCAAGAAAGAATCACCATCAACTTTCTAGATGGGACGAATCTGGTACCCTTTCCAGATCTGAATTAGGCCATATTTATAATAATGACAGAACATTTACTGAATAGGTGCTCTTATACTTTCACTAAGAGTTGACATTTATGCCTTGACGTGTGAACAATACATTCCTACCATTCAATGAGCCTAATCTCAGGTGCTAAGGCTATCAAATAACCTGAAAATTCAGTGAGAACAACAAACAAATTAGATATTTTTGACATACTAAAAGAGGAATTTATCGAATTTTCAAAAATTTGTCATATAATCAATCATTCGTTGCGATTTTAATACGAAAATTGGAATAACACCATAACCTTAACGTAACATTTGGGAAAATTGTTCAATCAAATTCTAATAGCAAGATTGATAAGAAACTTGAATTCCATGATATTTTTGCGGACAATTTCGATCTGATATGAGAACTTCAAATAATGTGTTTTCATTGAAAACTCTAGTAGATAAAGCATTTAATAAAAAGATGAAATTATTTTGCTTTTTTGTCGATATATCAAAAGTTTTTGATGCAGTATGGAGACAAGGATTGTTATACAAATTAAGATGCTATGGAGTCAAAGGTAAAATGCTAAAAACTATTGAAAACTTGTATGATAACACTCAAAATCGAATATTAATAACCAATAATGCATGGTCCAGAGATATAAATAACATATTACAAGACACAAATTTTAACATAAATAGCCTTTTGATAAAAGACCCACATGTTGCTTAAAAAAGTCACGCAGAAAAATAACAAAACAATAAAACATAATTGTAAACTAACTTTCAAAAAAAGTTTGGCTGGAACAAATTAATCTCATAGAAAGACTTAAATTTCATAGAATATCGTTTATTTTTTATGATTATAATTCAATTTTCTTTTTATGATTATAATTTAGCCATTGTTTTAACAGGTAATGACGGGCAAAATTCTAAAAATGAAAGAAAAGAAAATATCCTCAAGAATGGCTTTGGAAGAAAACAGCTCAAGAATGGTTAAGCATGGTTTTAAATCTAAAAACTAAAAAATCTACAATTTTTAATAAGAAAAAAGCTACCTTCACTCAATGTAAGAACCATTGGACTTCTTTCCATTGTTGGTACAATTTGAACAAATGTTTTCCCACTAATTTCCAAAGCTTTATTTGTTGCTGCATCAAAAGCATGGAATTTGACAGGTCCTGGTTGCAGAGATGAGCTAAATATAATAGTTTCCACATTAATATCCAAAGGCTGTATCTTTATGTTTTTTTGTTCTCCGTCTTGAATCCATTCTATCTTTGCAGGTTCTGGTCCAAGATTTCGAATGTCAAGCACAATAAAGTAGTCCTTTGGTTCTGTGACAAATAATTTAAAATAATTTAATTCAAAATGTGTTTCTTAAGATAAAACAAGCAGAGAAATGTAATCTTACTTCCTTACTGAAAGACAAATGGCAGATTAAGTTTTCAAGACCTGCTCAAAGCTCTCCTATAATACTTCATATAATAATTCAAAAATGTTAATATACACAATCATAATTGCCTGAAAATTTACCTTCCCCAACATGAACAGTTGTTGCTTGTCTTATTTCATTTGGAATAATGCTGAATACATCAGAACCATTTATCTTGGATGGATTATTATTGACATCAAAAGCTTTGAACTCGACAGCTGCTGGTTGGTCAAAGGATGGAAAAAGGATTGGGCCAAGAGTTGTTCCAGATAGCTTGGGCAATGATATTTTTCGTTGAATTCTATCTTTTGTGTAATAAGCTGTGAGGTCTAGAGTTCCAACGTTTATCATACGCAAGAAGATCTGATAATTTATCTTCTCCCCTGCAAAAAAATAAATTTAAATTATAAAAAAATCAGAAATTTAATCTCGGAACAATGTATTCATTTTTTCTAAATGATTATTGCATTTTTTCTTTTGATTCCGGCTTATTGCGTCAATTTTTGTGTGAAGAATAATTTAAACACCTTGTTGGCCTTCATTTCGCAGGCCACTCATAGACAAAACTTTAATGCCAGCCATTTTCCGCTGGGGATCAAAAATTACGCTAATAAGGGCCGGAGACGTAAGAAGCGGTAACGTACGGGCCAACAAGGTGAATGTGTATCCGTTTCTTCTATGTTTAAGATTAACAGCGTAAGCTAGTTCATTACTGGAACAGCTATGAATTTTTTCTTATAGATTGTAGAATATAAGATTTAATTGTAAAAAATTATTTCAAGTAGTGGTGCATTAAATGTTTAAAATGAAATTGAACCGAATAATTTAGAATAAATTCCAACCAACTAATTCTGTAATCTTATAAAACAGCATTACAATATAATCCTATAATCATATTAACTATATACATTTATGTTTGCTAAAATGAGTATTGTTATCCGTGAAAGAATGATAAACATTGGTAAATGCATATATAATATATATATATATATATATATATATAAAATCAGTATATTGATTCGTCCGTGATAAAAGTGCTCAATACATATAAGTAGAGCGTAGTATACATACAAGTCTGTTTCGTGATAGACTCACTCTTCAGGAGATGTTGATGTTAAGATTAATTAACATCAACATCTCCTGAAGAGTGAGTCTATCACGAAACAGGCTTGTAGAGATGAATATAGTTGTTTGATTTTTTTATTCTATGTATATATTTGATATATATATATTTGTGTGTTTTATTTTAACAGTGCAAATGGTGTCAACTTATCAAATGGGAATGGATACAATGAGCAGAATGTTATTTTGATGGATTCTGCAAGTACTGGTGGAATCAAGAGGAAAATTGACTGTCCACTTATTTCTATTGATGTAAAGGTGATATTTCATTTAAATTATTTTGTAAATGCTTTATGATTTGTGTGTATTGTTTGTTTTGTCAAGTTTTTGTTTTGAGGTTAGGAAAAATATTGACAAAATATTTAAATTTAGAGAAAATTATAATTTGTTTAAGTAGATTAAAATTGTTTAATTAGTATAAAAAATATTTTGTTCCCTATTATCTGCAGTTAATGTTTCAAAAAATAATTGACAACAATAATAACAATGATAATAATAATTCCAATACAAAAATCTAGTTTGTTGAAGACAGGCACAATTGATGAAAGTAGATAAAATAGCATGACTATTTTCTTAATTTATAAAGGCTAGACTGCGTTTGGATGCAATTGTGACTATTGCCCAATACAAACATGATTTTGCTTTTATTTTTCAGAAGCAAAAACTGTGAATATTAGTTAACATTCAACTTGACTTTATCAAAAAAATATCCAAAGCAGAAAGGTTGCAGTTTTAGGTGAGAAATCTTGCCGAAATCTGATTGGAATTTTAAAAGCAGGCAATTTCCTGTTTTAATAGTTACTGGTGATGATGTTTGTCACGTGATGTTTGCCAAGGAACTTGATTTTATGTACATTGTAGAGTTTGTAAATATAGACATTTAAGATTTTTTTTTAACAACTGAGACTTTTTATTAATTATTTTTGATGAGTAGGTTTTATTTTTGTACATAATGTTTCTCTCGTGTTTTTACAGAGAATTTATTAGATTTTAATTTGGTTACTTTTATTGATTGTCAACAGAGAATCTGTATTTTTGTTTGGTTTAGACAAAACCCATTTTGTTTTCTTGCTCTCTTTTCTTGATTGAGTTTATGTTATTTAATTCACAAGCTCCTGGGAAAAGTTTTAAATTAAAATTATTTCCAATATTTTCAGTTTATTTTTCACTAAAGGCATTGGTTAATTTTTTCTATGATTTTAAAGCTATGATGTACTAGTTTGAGCACAACTTTAGCAAGATATACTTAAAAATGGTATTTATGGGTGTTTCATTTTCATCTGATGGCTTGAAAATTATCTGATTATTTGAAATTTTTATTGTTTCAAATATAATTATACTGTAGCTATTTTATTTGACTTATTATAATTATAGCTATTTTATTTGACTACTCATAGCTAATTCTAAGATTTTTGATTCTTTAAGAACTATTTCAAATATTTCAGGTGCCAAATGCAATCTTATACTGAATAAAGAGGGTGATAATTTTTTCAAATAATTTTATCTTTGAAAACATATACTATAAAAAGAAAAAAAAAAAAAATTTTTTAATCCTATTTTCTTTTTTATCAGCTTTTGATGCAGATGATAGATAGCCATGAAATAATATCACCAACTGCATTCTGAATTGTACATAAATGAGTAAACACAGCCACAGCAATATGTTTTCTTTTTACTTATGCAGACAGACAGAGCTATGAAGCTCAGGACTTAAGCCATTTACTACTAACACCACAATTTCAGGCCATTTGTAGTGTTTATAAATTATCGTACGGTAAAGAATAACAAATGCCACTGTCTATTGTTGATAAAATAATCATAATATTTTTTGATATTGTAATCTTCCAATGTTTGATACTCGAAAAGCGAGTTTGTCTCATTGCCATACTTCAGTCGTTTTATTCGACTTGGCCAGCCAATTTAAATAAATTGGTCAACGTTACTAATTATTTACCAATCGAAAATGTGCAAAAACTAAATCGAAATTTGTGCAATAATGTTGACATATTTCTACTCACTGTTAAATATCAAAATGAAACAGTGTTAAGACAATAATACCCGTCACTAAACAGAGCAATAAACAGACACCACTCTTTAAAACATGAAGACCGAAGCAAAATGATACCCTCCCCTTTATTTCGATAACGGCCAAGAACGAATCGATATTTTAGAGAAAATTTCATGTTTTTATCATGATGTAATTTTTTTTCGGCATAAAACGGTGTTGCCTACGGTCTCCAAAAGTCGGAAATGCGGGGTTTCGTCGGGAAAAAAGTTTGTTTTCTGAACTCCTTTTTGCTCCAGTCACATACATTTGCGCTGATTTGTGTAGTGATAAAAATCCTTAGATTATTGCCTGGTGGTGTTTAACAAACTTTTGGTGGTTACTTTACTGAGTTGGCTATGAGTTTGCAGTTATAATTTACTGAAACTGCAACTGGTCCCGAACCCGCGCTCTCATAGAGAGTTTGCCTTCGAAGCACAACACAGCGCCTTTACCGCTGGGCCACTCGAACCTTATTATTTAGCGGATAAAAATTTCTTCAGAACTTTTTGAGTGCAATGATATTTTCTTGCTTGTGATAGTGACACTGACGTGGCTCGTGAAAATGTTGTGTGCCTCTTAACACCGTTGAAATGAAGAGTTTCTGCTTTTTTACTGCGTTTCCATTTTCATTGAGTTATGGTGGTGCTCTAAACAAATGTTACAATGCTACTTCAAAGTAACATGGAACGTTAATAACTCATTGCGTAGCATCTACTCGTTAATTGTTAGCCTGGTGCTTAATGAGGGCAGGTGAACGAATTAGCAAAACGCTTATTTCTTAATTCATAGTGGCAAAGAATATTTAAGCAGCTCCAAAAGCTTCTCGCCCAGCACTTAAATATTAATACATCTTTCCATAGTTTTTGTAATTCTTACCATAAAATATTTGAATTCTTAAAAGTCGAAAGAAAAGAATTATCTGTTGGTCAGTAAGATCGTGACAATTCTCCAAAAAACAGCTGCCTCTAATACGTAGTATAGTAAAACTGCTGCATCTGGTACAAAATGCTATGTTAAAATGTTTTAAATTTGTTTAAAGAAACGCTATGTGCTAAAAGCGTGCAAAACTGAGAAGTGTGTGAAAGAACTCTGACTCGTTTTTAAGGTGAGTGTGATTTTTCATGAATATTATTCCAGATTTCATGTTTTGTAACTTATACAGGGATGTATTTACGCTCTTCTGACTGGTTATTAGGCTAACTACACACATTGTTCTTAAGTTCAGATTTTTATTTTAGTAACAAATACATTATTTCAGAGTATGTATGTACTTTTACGTTGCTTAAAGGAAGGGAGTCTGTCTTCTCGCAAGATGTAGAAACTACGTTTTTTTTTAATTCCTATTGACTTTTAGATTCTGTTTTACAGCGTTTTTCAAAAGTTGGGGTAAAATTTTATTGCAAACGTTGTGGTTCGGTTTTACTGTATGGTTCGGTTTTACTATATGGTTCGGTTTTACTGTATGGTTCGGTTTTACTGTATGTTTCGGTTATATTGATTTAGTAGGAAGCTGAAACTGTAAATTTGTGGTCATAATATATTATCATGGTTAAAAATATTTTGCACTGATATATGTAAAAAGTAACATTTAAAAATATGAAAAAGTGATATTTGATGAAGTGTGACAACATAAACAACAAGTGGCATTTGAAAAAGTGATAACAAAAACAAATACCCGTGCGGTCCAAAAATTGACCGTCTTATGAAATCTACTTTAAATTTAAACCATTTCCTTTCGATAAATTTTGAATGAATGATTTTAGGGATGTTCATAGATCGATTTCTCGTCATGAAATGAAATGGAATGAAACATGCAAAGCAGCAAAAGCAGGCAGGGGAAACCATTCAGGTGTGTAGAATTTGTAAATTTAAGTATGGTTATGTCATTTAAAATATTTTTGAGATATTAAGTAAATGAGTGATAGTATTTAACGTGTCAAGCCTGCAAAAGTCTCGTGATGACTTATTTCCAGCAGAGGAACCCGGTTTTACATAACCATCCACAAACTCCAGCAAGCTGGTACTCATTTGACCGAGCTCAGCA
>JAYJMH010028411.1:0-17649 GCA_036873815.1 Phacellophora camtschatica
GCAGATACAAAGTTTCAAGATTATTTCAAATTATTAAGCACACTCTGAGGCCTCTAAAGCTTTTGCTATCATGAGAGTATGACTGAAAATACTTTTACAAATAAATTTTACGATAAATAGCAGATGGAATGACTATTTCTAGTGACGTAAGTTTAAATTTGCGTGACCAGATCTGAAAATTTTTCCTCGTATGTTGTCAGCAACTTGGAATTGCTCAATGTCATAAATACGTAGATTTTAAAGAACCTTTCTTCTAGATTCCCGTTTATATTTTTACATTCAAAAACGTGCCAAGGCATAAAGAGGTTCCGGTTCCGGACTCTGAAATATGACCTTTCATGCGAATGCGCAAATTTGTTGTTTGACCATGCTTTGTCCATTGCATAAATTGCAAGATGAAAAAATAAATCACCTTTTTCTGTTGCAAAATACAGTTGACTTGATTTTCCAAATAGTACCATTCGTTGTTTTAAATGAAGAGAGAGGTTGAGCGTATATTTTGCTAAGTTTGCATCTTGTATTTGTACAAAGTTTTATTCCAGGTAAAGTTTGACTTGGTGTGTTAGCCTTGAAAGAAATTTTGCGTGTGATAACAATGAAGAGATATGTTTGAGAGCAAGGATTGTTTTTGAGTTTGCAAATTTTCGTTTTGTAGCATGAGATGAAATGTTATATATATACCGGGTGTGCCAAAAAGAAGTAGACACGTTTGAAAAGTTACCATAAATTGCGTATGAGGAATAGAAGTTAAGATTTTTATGAGAAATTTTAAGTGATCAATTCAAGGACCATAGCAAAAAGAAGCTTCCTGAGTTTTGTTCTTGCTCGCTGGAGCTTCATGAATCTGTGAGATCATCATATGTTCCTAAAACCGTTTATAGCACCAAAACTAGTGGGAAGAAAAATTTGCCAAAAGTTATTTTAAATACCTGGTATGGATATCAACTTTGATTATCACAATCGAAACAATATGCAATTTCTGGTAGCTTGTCAAGCGTGTCCATTTCGTTTTGCCACACCCGGTATATATATATATATATATATATATATATAACGTTTCATCTCATGCTACGAAAAACAGTTTGCAAACTCAAAAACAATCCTTGCTCTCAAATGACCAAAAAATATCTCTTCATTGTTATCACACGCAAAATGTCTTTCCAAGGCTAACACACCAAGTCAAACGTTACCTGAAATAAAACTTTGTAAAAATACAAGATGCAAACTTTGTAAAATATACGTTCAACCTATCTTTTCATTTAAAACAATGAATGGCACTATTTGGAAAATCAAGTCATGTTATATATTATATATTTAGATGTGTGTATGTACAAATAATAAAGTTATTTTATTTATTTTAATCCGTGTGTTCTTATTCATACCTGTAGCTATTACCCTTAATTCTGTATTCAAATTTACTGCTTAGGAGGCATGCAGAACGGTGATTCGCAACGCAGTTTGTATTTCCAACTGTTTTCCTTATTTTCCCGTTCTCATGTCAACAGTTAACTGAAGGCAATAAATTATACTTTTAAGTCCTCGAGCATAGATGCCTGTTATTTGACTAATTTTAAAACCATTTTATGTGTACTTATTTTGTAAATATTTCTACATAGGATGAGCTGTATCTAACTCAGATTCACTATACAGCATGGCCCGATCATGGTGTCCCACGAACAACCAAAGATCTTATTCAAATAATAGAACTAATGAGACGAATTCAGCCGGAGGATGATCCCCCGCCTCTTATTCACTGCAGGTTAGTAGTTTTTGCAACAACGTGAATTCTGGTTTCATAAATTTTGATATTCTTGACCGAGAGTTTATCAGCGATAAGTGGTATAGTGTTTCTTTTTTTTCGTTACTTTTCCAAATCGATGGTTGAATTTGTATGATAGCTGGAAAAGGTAAGCCTATATTCCCATTTACCCTCTCTTCTTCTATGCATTTTTATTTAATCAAAAATCATAACGAATCTACATAATCAACATTACAGATGGTGATTTTGTTTCCAATGGACATGCATTTATAATTCAACAACTATTTTTCACAATGAACAGAATCGCTGCTTCGCACTAAACCTAACGGATAATAACACATAAAGCTAATTTTCACATTGAACCAAGAACTAGAAAATTCTCACACTGAACTGATCCTGATATTGAGCCCACAAAGAGGAACAGTACCTCACAAACCAACAAGGACTCACAACCCATACTCTAGATAAAGTTGCTAATTATTTCTTTATCCATTGGAATTTAGACGTCAAATTAGTAGTTGAAGATAATTTCCTATCGCATTAATTAAATCATTTCGCTGTCATTTTTTTGAAATGTTCTTTTTGTTGGTCTTTTTTTAATTTACTTGGCAATGTTAAGTAAATTGTAAAGGCAGACAAAACAACATATATACAATTATAAAATGTGGACAAAGAAATGATTCAATTGATGTTATAGGAAATTATCTGCAATACTATTTTGGCGTCCAGATTAATTCCCATTGCCTTGACACTAGACTGTTTTTGTTTTTAACTAATAGCAATGTACCCGCACATTCTGAAATTGTACCGGGTTGCCCAAAAACGTTTTGCACGTTTACAAAGCTGCTATTGATAAGCTTTTGATTTCATAATTTTGTTTTTTTAAGTTGGTGCAAAAGCTTTAACTTAAATTTTGATTTGTTTTCCAAAACCTACTTAGTAATCCTTGAGCTATATACTAAATGAAAGCAACGTTAATGGCATTCTGAAAAGTCACATTGTAGTACTTTCAGCAGCAGCAGAAATTCTGTATTTTTTGTTTCATTGAGTTTAACTCAGTGATTATTGTGTAGATTTTGTCAAGCATTGTAGCAAACGATACACTGAGGCATCGGATATTTAATTTAAGCACAACAACTTTGCAAATGATTTTGGCTACCTTCTATAAATATTTTGATATCACAATCCAGCACATTCTATTTAAACATAATACTTTCAAAATAGACGTTTTAGTGGACCGCCTGACTTTTGTTGTTGATAATTATGTTAGGTGATAGACAAGTTTTTATTCACCATAGATAATGAGGGCATTTGTTTCCAGTTAATTTTGCTTATGAATATGCCTGATGAACATACTGGCCAAAATATTTAGATGTAAGGCTTCATGACTAATTTATTAAAATATATTCTTGAAAAGGTCAAAAACGATATGAAAATTTTCATATTGGATACACATTTTTAACGATCATTTGATAAGACCTCCTTGAATCTAATGTTGATTTATTTTTCCTTTCGTTTCGAACTGTCCATTCGAACTGCATTCAATGAAGAAACGACAGGATAATTATTTTGTTCAGAACAGATGCAAGAGTAAGAGAAAAACGGGTAAAAAAATGAATGTTTTAATGTACGCCGAGTTGATTTAAAACATCTTAGTCTTGATTGTTTTTAGCGCTGGTTGTGGAAGAACAGGTGCAATTGTGGCTGTTGACTATGGGCGGAAACTCGTTCAGAAATCTGTAAGTTATGAAGCTCACATTAAATGTTTCAATCTAGAACTAATTAATAACTATGAAGCTTACATGTCAATCACACTTTTCCATAATTCGGTGATCTAGCGCTTCATGATAAATGATTGTTATTTTTTATGCATGCGAGTTTACTTGTAAGCATAGATGTGTTATTACAGATATCAAGCTTCTTGCTTTTTGCAATCTTCTATTTTCTTGGTAGAAGGAACCAATGTTTGGCCCTTGATCTGACCAGCCTCACAATTCCCTGTTTTGGTGGCTGGTGAGCAGCGTATTCTCTGTTGGAAAGAACTCTATTTGTGAGCATCGTTTACAAACTATGTGTCAAATGTTTGCATGTAAGTTTTCACCAATTTGAATGTTCACAAACCTCACAACTTTTTTTTGATTTCCTTGATATTGTATATTTATTTTTTACTAGCCTGTTTCATTCAATGTATACGACATCGTTATGACATTGCGAAGGCAAAGACCTGCTATGGTGCAGTCTAAGGTATTCTTACATTCATGAAGATTCATATATTTGTATATAACTGTTTGTTGTCTTGCTGTTCACGTCAGCTTATTTTTTTATATGAAATTTTGCAACTTACACAGCACTTTTTTTCATAACTAGTAAAAAAAGTGAATTACGTTTTTAAAGGATGTGTTCGTTCATCTGTTTCAATTGGATTAGTTTACTGGAAAGTTTAAGGTTAATTTGATTATTATTATGGGCAAATGTTGATTTAATTCATGGGATTTTACAATAACAGCCAAGTATGGTCTTAATATAAAAAGTAGAACTTTTACATCAATTTGAGCAACTCAGCACTTATGTAATTGTATGTTTTTTTTCTTCTACGTTTGAAGTTATTTGTTTCAAGAAAATCCACAGTGTACCTAATTGTTTTTGTATATACCTAATTGTTTAACGGAAGAAGTAATGTTTGAAGGTGTTTGATTCGTTGCATATTTTTTAACGGACAGAACGTGGACTTAGATGAATTATTGCTTTTTCAAATTAATGATTCTTAAAACTTGGTCGTAGATATCATTTATAATTATTTCTTGAAATATGTATGTGTTAGTTTTGAGGATAAATATTGTTGAAATAACTTTGGACATATATTGTTTAAACATTTTTAGTTTTTTAGTTTTAAACTTTTAAATTTGAAATTAAATATATTTCTACCAGTTTTTTTTTTCATTTTGTGTAACGAATGAAAACAATTAAGACAATGAAAAAAAAGAATTTGGATATCACTGGAACAATTGTCTTTTATGTACTGTTTTTATTGAAATTTATGTTTTATGAAATATAAGCTAATATTGACCGTGGTCAAAACAGAAACAAATTGAGCAATCTGTTTTTTGAACAGTTAAGTTACTTTATGTACTCATACTCTATATGACGTTTATTTTTGAATGACAGTGCTTTTAACAACCTGTTTTTGTAAACTAATGTGACTCGAAGGTTTTCGTAAGTGGTCCTATTCTTAATTTATCATTTTAATTTGTTGATATATTTGTATTTTGTTAAAATGTTTGCAGGAGCAATATGAATATCTGTACGATGTATACAAAGATATAATCATTGAGCATTTAAAAAAGTGCGAGAAGTCTGTTGCCTCTTCTGGATATCAATGTGGTGAACCGGAAGTGGAAGATGTTAGTCTTGTTTAGATTTATTGCAGAGGATATAATAACATTGATATGTTCGTCATATCAATCTTGTGTTGTCATTTCTGAACTTTCAATTATTTTCATATAACAGCAACTTGAACTAACTGAATTATTTTATAAGAATGACTTGAAGGATAATATTGCGGAACGATGATGCACCAAGACCCACTACGCTCGATGGATGAATTAGCTCTTAATTATTTTATGACTCGATGAAGATAATTATGCATATTGGTAAAATGCCCTTCCCTCTTTGGTGATATTATTTTTAGAATTATAATATGAATTCTATGGAGTTTAGAAAACCCGTTATTTGTTTATTTGATAATTGGCTTGTTTGTAAACAAACATATTTTTGCTAATTTTATGTGCTACTTATAATGCGAATTTTCCAGTTACGGAATTGACAACACACGAATTCGAAGTAAAATTTAGTTTCTGGTAACTTTTCAAGCACTATTGTTTCTTTGTTGTCACTTGATTGGTGGCGGAACTTGCTTACTATTTATGCATGCACCTATTTTTTAAATTATTTTATTTTGATTAGGACACACATTTCTACGAAAACTTTGACATCATTGCACAAGCTTCACCAAATTTGGTGCTACACGATTCTTCCAATCAGACTGCTGATAAAAGTAATACCATTGAACGTGGGTTCATTGTCAGGGAGAATCTGGAGCATGCAAGTAAAAGACTTTTTTGTGTTTTTTTTTGTATCGATGAATTATTTAAGCGATCTATGAATTTATATGTAATATGGAAGGCTCTGTAGAAAACACTTGATCTTTATTTTCAGGCAAATTTCTTTTTGTTTTATGCATAGTACAGGGAAAGTTATTAAATTATATCTGTTAGTTTTTCTCACATAAAGCGCATTTTTCACTTTTACCAATAATCATTCCAAGAAAATACAATAAGTTCAAAAAATTCTTTTAAGCCAAATTCTTGGCAGCACAGTTAGATTATCACTGAGAAAAGAAAACTTTCCACATTTGAAATATATATTTCCACATTAATTTAGAAGTACGGATTTCATTTTCAGATATGAAAAAGATATCTAGATATTTATGCAGTAATTTTATTTCTATTTTGGCATAGCATCCTCTATTGCTTTTAGCAGGATTTAGCAGCCCTATTTTAATTTAATGTTTGTTTAAAAAAATATTTTTCATTTGAATTGTGAAGGATACATTACTGTTTTCTTATTACGTTTCATTTTACTGTATTTCAGTACAAAGAATTTGATCATACTTATTTTTAGATCAAGCTGCCGCTACGTGACATTTCAGTTATCTCAGGGAGAGCTTTCAAAATTCTTCTTATTACGAAACAATTAGCTGTAAAATTTATTGTAAAGTCCATCTTACGTGCCAGCTTAAAAGAGCGCTCTAAATTTATGACATTGGGCAGGAAAAATGATGTTGGAATATAATTTTGATGCTTAATGTTTCAGATCAAATAAATCAGTAGTAGTGTTTCAGATCAAATTAAGAAGTTTCTAATTTCAATAATTTTAATGATTTATTCTCAGACGAATACTTTTATTTTAAAATTTGAAAGGATTCCCGCATACCAACGAGCGCTGAAGTTCTCAATATTGTTTGAGTTAAGTTTCTTCATACCCTTTTGAAAATCTTTCTCTGAACATCGTTGTTGTATTTTTTTTAGAAAAGCCGTTGATTACAAATACTGTGATGAACCCACAGAAGGCAGTTATTAAATCAGGTCAGTTTCGAGTTTAATAATCTGAATTTGTTTACTTAATCGTCGTGGCTATCCCCCAAATGTGCGAGGACAAACAGAAACGGATTCTGGAGTCCGAGTCCTCAGGAAATCTTTTAAATGTCACACCCTTTTTTTCCTTCTTTTATGGATCGCAGTTCACTTTATAAAAGTTTCTGGTGTTGAAAAGTTGTCTAGTTTAAATAAAGACACCATGGCTATAGCATACCGACTCCTCCTAAAATGCATTTGAAAGCGAGAAAAACTTCAATTTCAATTTTAATTTCTCTTCTAGAAAATGTTTGAAAGCGTATATACACAAATTCCTTGAAATCTGGAAAGCTACAAATGTTAAACCCTACTTAAGGCAACGTGTCCGAATGGAAGATTTAGAATTTGGGATATCATCCAGTCATTTGCCACCACGTTTGGCTATAGCAAAGTCGAAATTGAAACTGCCCTAATTTGCAAGTTTTCAAATCGACTCTAAGACGCAGTCATTTATTCTATTCCACATTTTACATTGAAACAATGTATGCCGAATTGGAAGTTCAGAATTTGAAAACATTCAAAAATCAATTTTCGTTTCTGTGCGAATTTGTAGGTCAAATATCTTTTTTAAATTTAGAATTTATATTGTTTCTTGTTTCTAAATTATTTCTACTTCCAAATCATAAAAAGGTGTAATGTGGGTACAATGCAAAATATAAAGCTCAAGGGGGAACCTGCCGGGCTACACGAGAGGAAATACAGACTCATTTGAAACATTATCGTAATTTTATTTGCTTACTTATCTATCTCAACTGTTTGCCCACTGGCCCTAAATTATTAAAAATCTTCATTCATTTAATTGCGTCATGGCTATATATATAGTAGTATATTCTATTTTATGCAGATGTCTCTCATAATCGGTCCAACCAACGTTCCAAGCTCTCCAAAGCAACAAATTTAATGGACAGTGACTCGGATTCTTTCTTGGATAGCTCATTACCACTATTGCCAACATCGAGTACATCATTTGTTCTACCAGCAACTCAAAGCAAGACGCCTCAACTTGGCAAAGATTATACATCACAAAATTATGTAAATTTTGAAGTCGGTGAGTTGTGATCATCGTGATTTATATTATTGTTGGTCTATTATCGTGATTAATACTATTTTTATACTATGCATAAAAAAAGCGTCGAAAATTTACGATTTTGATATTATATATAATTTGTATAATCTTAGTACGTTTGGGATTTTATAGAAATTGATGCCTTGAAATGACGGAAAAGCATAAACTACCTAAAACGTGCCGTCTTATGAATACACCTTATAGATGTATGTATCATGCAAAGACACCTTTTAAATTTTTGTTTGGTGCCTTCATGGAAGCATACGTTTGAAAAATAACATAATAAAATAATTTGGTGCCTTCATGGAGGCACTCAATCATTATCTGTAAATGCTAGTGAGTGTTTTTCATAGACTCATGGGTTGTTTGTTGTAAATTGATTACTACGAAAACAACAAAAATGTGTCTTCTGATACTGTATTTGGCTCCTAATTTGCGGTGACTTTTTTTGTTATGTTTCTGTGGTCGGAGATAACATAATTATTTTTCAGACTTGGCTTGTGTAGCAGCATTTTTGTTACACCTTTTACAATTTTACCTGTTGACTATTTTTTCTCGTAAAATTGAATGGCGTGTGGCGTGTGTTTTGGGTTGCAAATACCTTCTTGCGGCATTAGAGCAAATACCTCCTATTCCATTTTTTCTTTATGTTTGCACGAGAAGACTAGTCAACTTGAAATTTCAAGATACATTCGTCTATCTGCAGTGAATTGTTTCTGGAGGGTATAAACTGGTTATATTTTTATGCCATGTTAATCTGCAGATTATAATTTAGAGTTTGTTGCCATTCCTTTAATATCAACTGAAAGCTCACTGAGTTGTTAGTTTCGACACTTTAAATTTGTATGAGGACTAAAAGCAGACGATTGTTAATTGTTCTCGATATTTTGAAGACCTGTTCTTTTTTACTATTTGCGCAAAGGCGAAATAAAGTAATATAATTCTTGCGTTCCATGTCACAATTATAATATCTGAAATTTCTGCTTTATGATATTTAGCGAAAGGAATAACATGGAAGCGCTATTTCTGACATCATCTATGAGTTTATTTTCTCTTAAAAACATTGAGAATGATTGAAGATGGTCTGGCACTAGTCCTCACATAAATTTTACCTGTCAAAACTTTAACGCGATTTTAACGGATTTTAGAGAGAATTTATCCTAAATCGAAAATGAGACCCAAAATGAGAATTGCATGTTGAAAATATTTTGAATACTTTTACATTGCTTACATTGTCTCATTACATTGATTACATTGTGGATCAATTGTATTATAAAAATTAATGATTAGCAGAAACAAAATGTTAACTTTCTGAAGCAACATTGTCATCTGAATGTTTTAAAAGAACTTGAAAGAGAACTCCGGGATAAAATTGACTTTGCTTAATATCTAAGTGTTTGAAGCGTAGATAACGTTTCTGAAATTATTTTTGAATAATATTCACCGATTTTGAGTTATTAACCATTAAATCGAGGGCCATCGCCCTTTTCCTAGAAAGGACAGGATTACCTGCGTTCATTTTTGCAAGAGTATGTGTGTGACCTCAAATGTGATCACTGGTTTTGTCTTGGCACCAGAAGTAAGTAGTCACGTTTGCATTAAATTCAGTAAATAAATAGTTAAGAAAGAACAAATGTATAGTCAAAGATGTATAGCCAAAGACAAATGTAGACATATGTATAGCCAAAGATGACAGCCATTAATTCTCAAAATTGGTATGGGAAACTTAATTTCGTTTGGGAAAACCAGTTCTCGTGAAATGCGGTATTGGGCTGGACTTATCGAAAAGCAGAAAATCACGAGTGAAATGTCAACGCGAACTTACGATGTATCGGGCTTTTAATAATTTGCACTTAGTTTCATATCATCAAGGTAGTTACTTTTTTCAGTCTTTTCTATTTTGACTCATAAAAGAACGCAACAAGGTGTACTTTCGTTTTCATTTCGTTCACGACATCCTTGAAAATATGTCACACTTGAATTAGAAATTCAGATAATGCAACACAACTCTGAAATCGACTTACCTTTATGAACACAAACTGATATTTTAATAATTTTTAAATGAGATATTGAGAAAGAACTTGCAAATTTTTTTGATTCATGTTATTCATCATAATAAATTGATTACCTCAGTCGTAATATTCAAAATATTTTGTCGTTATATTCAGTCGTAATATTCAAAACAAATGAATAAATGGCGATCGAGAAATGAAGATTTAATTTGAATTTGGATGTGTTGTCCTTCAATTCTTCAAATAATTTTATTTTCTCTTTCTTTCGGTTATAATCATATCTAGATTGGATAGTTTGCACTCACATGTTTTGTTTGTATTTTGTGGACAAGCACAATAATTCATAGCAGCAGACCACCAATACTTCATTTCCCGCGCAGACCGGGCGCATTCTTGCATTTCACGTGGAAAATAAAACCACCAACTTCAACAATTATTGAACAAAGACACAATAATTGTTAAAATAAAATTGTCAAACATGTTAAGATTTAATAAAAGAATGTTAAAATTCTCAAAATTGTGAAAACATTGTTTTGAACATTTTAAAATACGTTGAACATTTCTACATTCTTCAAGACGATTAACCTCGCCGTAGCAATCGTTTTTAACAGGAAATTCGATACATTTGTATTCCTCCAATGTCTTCTAATTCAGTGTATTTCAATAGAAATGATCCCGTGCGTTCAACCATTGATCACATTTGACATCATAATAGAGTGATAAATTATCAGAAGAACGAGAATTGTCCAGCAGAAAAACGAGCACGTTTTTGCTTAAAATCTTGACAATAAAGCTTCATTTATAAAAAATTAACTTTACGATGGCTTTTCTGGCCCCCAAAATACGTCGATTCAAATCAACTTAATCAATCTCCGAGCTCTCTTTTGAATGCATATGACACGAAAATTATTATTTTCTCATTTTGAAGACTTGACAAAAACATGTAAACAATCTCTTTTAGTTCTCGAGATATTATTATTAAGAGTTGAGAACTGAATGTCGTAATTCTCGATGCTTGAAACTTAGAGAATTTGCGAAATTGTGACGTAATGTTTTTGTGTTCTGAAAGTAAAAAAACATAAAATCAATGATTACTCGAAAGTTACTAAAGAAAAGTCGATTAATATTGATAAGTACAATAATTAAGTCGTGAACAAACTTTTGGAATTTCAAATAATGTTGCCGCAGCAACGAACCAGTTACCAGACATTTGATTGTTTTAAACAATTAAATTTATATCAATTCCAGAAGTAAATATTTTATTTTTGTATATGTTAATATCGAGATCTTTTAAATTTTCGTTTGAGAGGTCTGGTAACTAACATATTGCCATTGCGATGAAATTTCATTAAGAAAAATGTTGAATGCCATCAGTTATTTTATATGAAATTTTTAACGATTTTGCTTCAGTAGTTTAATAGTAATCAGACCTTTTATGTACATTTTTGGCGAATTCAGGGACATTTTTTACCTTTTTACTAAAACGTTACCTTCAAACCTTTATATCTCAAAAACGAAAAGAATTTTTTCAAACCGAAAAATGCTTTGGGCTTCTCATTAGACTTTCCATTGCATTAAACAATTAAAATTTCGTGTCATATGCATTTTAAATTACCATTTAGGAGATCGTCACGCTATGTTGTAAGGGATGCAAAACTGGTTGCGTTTCGCATAGCAGTCAATTTCCCATCGAACAAATTGTCAAACAAAGAATCGTCTGATTTCAAATTTGGTTACTTTAATTCAGATAAGCATTTTCTACATTAATGATGTTTTTAAACTTGATTTCCATGTATTTATTTACTCCTCATTTTTTGAATGTCCCTGGCAGACGTAACGAAAACAAGGGAATCTCTGGCTTGAAAATTTATAAGTGGAAATGCTTTCGAGTGAAAGCAGAATAACCAAAATAGATTAGCTTTCGAAAAACTTGCAGTCAATTCGAGTATTTAAATATGAATGAAAGATAATTCTTAGTAGGATTTTCGTCATTTTCTTGAAACGGTATTGATTGCTCTACAAAATACGGTTATTTTTCCCCACTTACGACATGGCGTCCTGATCTTCGAAATGGTATATTGTCAACATATTTCCTGGAAAGTACTGCTGTGCTCATATTTATACTTTGAAAGTTGTATTTTCTTCATGTAACCATATCTGATTTAAACCTGTAACGAAAATGTATATCATTTTTACCAAATTGGAATTACCTTTTACATTTAATTTTAGTTCTTGTGAAAGGATTTTGAGCAAACGTTTTATTTTATTTTTGCTATAATAGGACGACCAACTGCAGACGTGAAGCCTCAAATTCCAAAGAAGAAAATTTTATCTGAACACTCAATCAATGAAATTCAAGCTCCACCAAAGCCAATTAGAAAGTCAAAAAGTCTAGAAGATATAATTGAGCAGGTGCCGGCACTTTCGAAGCCACCAACAAAACAAACAGTCAGCAGTATCCAAAGACTAATCAGCAGCGAGGGAGCAGTCGCTTCTGCAAACGGTAAACCTCGTTCTGAAATTACTAAACCTCAGTATTACAAGGATGTAGTGGGTTTGAAAAAACCGCCACTGCCATTGAAGCAGAAGGATTTTTCTGAATTTGATGCATTGTCTGCCACACAGAAAGGTTTTAACGAAAGCGAAATTGGCGATAAAGAAGCAAAACACCAGAGTGCTCTACTTGGCAGTACTAAGACCAGGAGTTTGGACAAAAATGAATTGAAGAATATCAACATGGATGTGTGCGAAAGAGATATTAGCAGCAATTTGACAAGTAATTATGAAGTGATGTTCCCTGAACAAAAACCTACGATTAATTTGCATTGCGGTAACAAAACAAAAGAAGTTGCTAAACAAACATCTTCATCAAAGGAAAAATGTCAAGGCAGGGATGTTGTTTTTGAAGACTTTGAACCTTCTTGCAGCGTTAGAGTGGGCGAGTCTAAAGAGCCACACCAAATACGAGAGAATCACCCTGCCAAGAATCTTAGCAAAATTAATAATGACTGCGTAACTTCAACTTCACATTCAATTTCGTCACGTGTCGAGGGAGATGGTCTTGCGAAGAGGACTACCAATTCCCTTAACGTTGAGGCTGCAAAGAATGATGGCCTTGTCAGCAAAAATAAATATGTTGTATCTATCGAAAAAGGAACTTCTGTAAAGAACGCTTTGAAACCAAATGATGATGATTTGAAACGGCCTTATTTAAATAAGGTTGTGTCTGCAGAGTTTTTGAAAACTAATTATTTACAACAAGAGAAAACAAAACCCGATCGTGATGTTGGAAATGTTTTTGGAGAAAGAGACTTGTTCAGTTTTGATCAAGAGCGGCAAGACGTTGACGAAGTAGACAGTGGTATGCTTTTATTATATATTTGTGACATATATTTTAAGTGGTTGTAATTTTTAATCATTTGCTTTTACTCTACATCAAAATTTTATTAGCTTCACATTACTTGCGTAGGTAAGTTATAGACGGATTTTATGTCTGCGTTTTGTGAGGTGGAACATGCGCGTGCGCAGTAGCTGGCAAGAAAGATTATTTCTGGCAGACCAAGATGACAACTGTAAAGCTATGATGTCACGAAATTCATAACAAGATGCCTGATTCCTGCTGTGCTGCGCAAATCAAAGAAAACCTGGAATATATTTGTGTTTTTATCGTATTCCATTTGACAACAATGAAAACTTTCTGGAGTTGCGAAGGAAATGGAAAGCTGCCATCAGACGAACTGTTGTCCAAGGAAAATTGACAAAACATGAATTTGTAGTTCTCATTTCATATCAGCCAACTTCTCAGGTCCCTTTATTATTGTCAGCATTTTTGCTCATCATAACCATTTTTTTTGCTTGTTTTGTATGAAATTACAATTACTTTGGCATATAATTGAATTACGGATATAAGTGAATTTTTATGCATCTTTTTGAAGGAAAAAATCTTTAGATTCATCTCACTCAGACTGTGTGCCTTCGATTTTCAAATTCAGTCGGAACCCTCAATAAGAACCCTCGGAATCCTCAATAAGAAACCGGTTTATGAAAATCAGCCTTTCTGGTTTCTTATTATTTTGGCACGTTAGATATATTTGCGCTGATGCATGCTGCCAATAATGTGACCAAAATGTCATAGCAATACTCCCTCATCATTCAAATGAACTCTTAGTCAATTTTCAAAAATAGCTTTGTGCCAAAAATCAGCCTGTGGTGTCCTATAAGTCAGTTCTTTATTGGTGGGCTCTTACTAGAAAGTTGAGTCTTCTTTGCTATTTTGGATGATGTACAGACAGAATTTGTTGGTAATAAAGGTTAGTTTGATATCTATGACATTTAGTTATTCTCCATTATTTTATCTAAATGGTGAGCCTCTGCTCAATTATTCTTTTCTGATACAATATTGTGATTTCTGTGCTTCAGTAGTTATTTATGTATTTCGTTTCTTATTGGTGCAGTTATGAATTCTTGGTATTGTTTTGAGTGACCCAAAAGATGTTTAGACATTTGAAAAATCACCAAAATTTGATCTTGCTACAAATTTCAAAAATTCATTTTTCTGCTGATATTTTAAAGACCAATTTAATTTTTGAAACTATCTTTATTTTTGGTAAGATTGATTAATGATGACGTAATGTTGACTTTAAAAGCCAAATTTTGAGCTGTGCCTTTCAAAAATTTGTATTTGTTATGTTTATTGCGGTAAATGATATTTTCCCATCATATTTATAACGTTTGTAACTATATGAACTGATATAAACTTGCAACAACGTGATTTAGGTCGCTACATTGTTTTTAATTTGCATGTGAGATATTTGAAATTTCTACGATAAATTTAGCCCTTTACGTAAACGTAAAAATGAGTTTATTAGTAACACTAAAATGCTCGCGATTTTCTGAGATCAAAACGTTTTTCGGGACACCCGGTGATTACAAATGATTAATAATGCATAACAAATGAAAATGGAAAATCCCTACAAATGGATTCAATATTATGTTACTGTTTTTTTCCTTTTCAGCTTCTCAAACGGATGAAATTGGCGAAAAACTACAGTTCTTGAAGGAGAGAATATCGAATTGCAAACCGAGTTATTAATTTTGCAAAACGAATCTCTAAACCAATCACTATTCAAATTACTCATTTCAAAGCCAGACATCTCAAGCCTCTGCGAATGATCAGAATAAAAGAATGGCATACAGTTGGGTAGAGAAAGATAGAAACATAAACAATTTTTATACTATGTTGCCAAACAATAATTCGTTTTGTTGGTTTTTTTCTCTATTCAAAGATGATACAAATTGCATGTGTGCAAAAGTTGTCATTGAAGATAACCTTCTTTCTTTAAACGGGGATGTAGCTACATGACTGTTCTATCAACAAACCACATTAAAAAATGGACTTCCATACAAAAGCAATTAACACAAAATTTTTGTTTCAAGTGTGAAATGTTAAAACTAGAAATTTGCCTTCATGTTTTAAAAAAAAATCCAAAAATTGACCATACATCATAGATTGCACTGATGTATTCATATAAAAACCTTTGAACCGTAATGTTAAGGGCACAGACATGGTCAAACTACAAACATACAAATACAATTGAATATTGAATTAGTGTAAAATCAGCTGGTGCAGTATCTTTCTTGTCTCCTTGCTGGAGAGGAAGAATATCTGATAAAGAGATTCCAACCTGGAGAGTACTCCTGAACAAGTTGCAGCATGGTGATTGTGTCATGGCTGGTAGGAGATTTGCAATTGAGGCTGAATTCGCAATCAGAGGAGCATTTCTGAAGATATCAAAATTACTAATGGCAAAAAATGTCAGCAAAAGTTGTTCAGCACTCGTGGTCGAGGAAATTTCGTGTTTGCAATCAAAAATTATTTTTTCACAGATTGAGTTGCCAAATGAGGTATCAGCAACGACGAAAATCTTGATGAATGTTTGGGTGCTTTTGTGATTCAAACGCAACCATAACGAAAGCAGTCAATTTTTAGATATTGTCCCTGGCAAGCAATCATTGTCAAGAAACGTGGTCTTCTGCAGTAACTATACTGCTCTGCTGTGGTTTCCTCTTATTAATGTGTATGTATGTATGTGTATGTGTGTGTGTGTGTATGTAATGTATGTATGTTAAATTTGGCCACAAAATTAAATATTTACAATGGTTAAAATAATATCGAATAGTTGCAATACAATTAAAAAAGTTAAAAAACACCCCTAATTTTATTGGCAGGGATAGCATTTAAAGATGGAATTGACCTAATTTCCATAATGGTCTCCTTAGTGGTGGTTGCAAAAAAGTATAAACAGTATATTTTTGTGTGCTTTTGGATAAAGCATAATTTAGTAAGGCCGAATCATGAATGTGAGAGAGGACCTAAACCTTGACCTTCGTATCACTCGGCTTTGGTCGATTGGGTGAAAGATTTCTTTTTGTTTACACATGTATGTTGATCAACTCTGTTTTTTGTGGGAAGCCAATTTATAGCTTTGAATTATGTAGCCCCAAAATGTGCTGTGTTGTTTAAATTCAGATAGAAGCGAATGCATTTGTTCTGTGCTGACTGGATTTTTTTTGACAACCTCTTTTTCTATATAGAAATTTCAGCTTGCCATTTATTTTTCTAAGCATTTTAGTTGCCATTGATTCCCCAGAGAGACTTTCCTCCAGAGCACATCCAAGATATGTGACTATTGAGTGCTGTTTAATCTCTATTTCACCTCTCCTGAAGTTAAGCTTTAATAGGTTTTTGGCATTTTTTTCGGCCGAAAAGAATGGATATCGTTTTGTCTTCTCCAAAATGAATGCTTAGGTTGTTTTCCAAACACCAATCACACAAAGAGGTGAAGTTATTCAAGGTGGTATCTATTTTCTCAATTTCTTTGTCTCTGAAGATAAAGCAGGAATCATCTGCGTACAGTAGCAGGTAAAGTCAAATGCCCGCGCCATGTCATTCACGTACAGGAGGAAAATGAGTGGACCAAGAATTAACCCCTGAGGAACTCCACATTACAGATTACCAGGGTTTGAATATTCTTTTCCAATATTGACCGAAAATGATCGGTCCTAGAGGTAAGATTTAAACCATGAAATTGTAGAGTCACTAAAGCCGAAACATACCATTTCATCTAGGAAAATTTCATGGTCAATTGTGTTGAATGCTTTTGTAGGTCAATCAGAATCAAGCTGGTGAACATACCAAAATCAAATCCTTTATGGATCTTATCAATCAATTAAGATAGGCAATTATTTGTTGAATGATGTGCGCGAAAGCCGGATTGGTATCTATATAAAATTTTCTTTTCATCAAGATACTTTCGTACTTGACCATGAATAATTTTGTCTAGAATTTTTGAAAGTTGTGGAAGCAGATAAGTTGGCCTATATTTTTTGGGATTATCTTTCGATCCACTTTTGAAAAGTGGTTTCAGCTTTTTTGCAACCATCAGGAAATGTGGATCGAAGGATTAAGAGATTGCAAAATTTAGTTATTGGCTCTGCTAGAGCTGCCGCACGATCTTTGAGGAATTTCCCAGTACTTACTTACTTTACTTTGGTCGAGCGCCAGCTCGAACAGCATGAATCCTATCTTTCCAGCCATCTCGATCCGACATTGCTGTCTTT
>JAYJMH010028422.1:0-17644 GCA_036873815.1 Phacellophora camtschatica
ATTTTTTAATTTTGCTAACTGATGTATCAATTTTCTGTATCTTATATTTTTGTAGTTTAGTTATTTGTCTGTTTAGTCATTTCAAAAAATTGTATGTAGTGGAATTTAAAATATATGAAACTGAAACTGAAGTCTAAAAATTCCAGATTACACCAGTCTGGAATCGGAGCATGTTCACACTAAAGATCTGTGGCATGCATTGGATAAGTTGTGAATCCCAATAGATATAAAAATAAAACAATGGAGACTGTTGCATTTTGGCGGTAAAAAAATTTAACTGTATGGGCAGGCCTGGCTATAAGATTTTTTAAGCAGGCAAACACTGAATGTTCCCCCTGTTCAAGGGAGCTCTTCTCACATGGATTAGCTGAAAAAATAAGAAAGCTAACTTTTAAGAGAGCAATTTGATTTTCTAGAAGAGCAATCAGCAGCTCTCTTCCAGCATTTGAGAGGAGCAAGAGCTCTCCTCGACCAGCCAGGCTGGCCTGGACAGGAACATGTGTGTACTGTACTTAAAAGACTGAATCTTTCTTGCACAAGACTGGTGCTATATTACAAATGCAGTTATAAACAAGCACTTTTGTTTGCATTTGCAGCCTCCACACTAAGGATAGTGCTGAGAATATCGCTCTCAAATCCATCAAAATTATTTTTTTAAATAATTCTCTATAGTTAACTTTATAGTTGAAATAAAATCTGATTTGCTGATATTGGTCGTTTGAGAATTGAGATTGATATTAACATTATAAAGTTCAAATTTGCCTTGCAATCAAAACCAGAGATTTTGATTTTGGAAGGGTCATGTTGTATGATTTTCTGAATCCCAGCGTCATTCCAGTAAGCATAATTTTGTTTTGAAAACATTTCTGAACAATGATTCTAAAAAGAATCTTGAGAATCATTTGTCCATGAATAAAATTGTTGAGAACTAAAACTACTGTTCCATTTTGATAGACTATTGATAAAAATGCTGAAAAAAGATTAATCACTTCATAGTGGCTGCATCCATAAATAAGCGTTTAATTTTCAGTTTTTAGATTTCTTTCCGAATGTGTTTCCCAGCTCCATGAAATTAATTTTGTAAAGGCTATGATTTAGGAGACCCAAAGATGCAGTTGAGACCAAAATCTAAATATAAATCAAATTTGAACTTTCAGAATTAACATCTTGACTTTCAAGGCACAAATATTAACAAACTAGGCATCAATTTCTAAGTTGGCTACCAAGAACTATTTTTCAAATTGTTTTGAATAAATTTTAATGAAACTCACACCTCTAGCCTTAATCAAAATTGTTGCCTTTCTGGGACAGCCGTAGATACCAGTGAACAATGCAACTTTTTAAAGAATTTGAGGAGTTAAGCTACACAGAAATAATCAATTGATCAACATTTCACATCCAACACATCATAGGTAAATATTTTTGCAGATGTTAAATTTTTCTCCATGTCATTTGCTTAAACTCCCCCAAGCACAACATATATATATATATATATATTCCAAATGCCAAATAGCAAAATACTCTGTCAGTGTGAAGAATAGTTTCAGTTAAAATATTTCAGATCTTTATTTTTTATCAGGGTGCTCCTTTTTTGGAACAAAAGCTGAAGTTGATGATCATCACCTGTCATGCACAAGAGCTGATACCACAGATCAAGTTTCAAATGGACCTATGTTGGTTGAGGTATAATATACATTTTTCAAACTGGGCCATTACAGTATGCTCAGTATGTGAATTTGTATTGTAAGCCCAAAATTAATTCCCAACAAATGTTAAAATTCATTGACCTCAAGGTACTGATAACATTAGCAAATTTTTGCATAATTTAATTAAACTGAATATATCTGACAATAATGACAATCAATACTTAGTTAATCAATGCTAATTTATTCTAAAAAGTTAATTACTTTAAATTAGATCAACTTTACTCATTTGCGCACAAGTTAGCCAATATTTATTAACTGTGTAATTTTCACACACTGTCTGCTAACTTTAAAAAATAATTTACCTGGCATTGTTAACTCGCCATGACTATAAGGATTTTAGAAGGCAATTACCTTTAATTAGATAAACACATCTTCTAACTTTCATGAACATTTAAAAGAAATTTCCCTGGTATTGTGGAATGCATGATGTAAACCTGCCATGATCTATACTAGGCAAAGGATTTAGCCAAGAAGGCAATTTTTATTCCACTTAAAATTGTTAAAATGTATGAGTATACAGGCAATATAATTCAGACAAGTTAACTCTTTAAAACATGAAGACCATTTTTCAGTAGAAAAGAATGTTTATCTTTACTTCTGCCATTCCTTATCTTTTACCTCTACCTTATTGTTTCAAGAGTGATCTGGTTGTTGTATTTTGTATATCTTTACTCAACAGGTGATATTTTTTAGTTCCTCGCCAGTTGAACTACCTTTTTGATTTAGTCATATTGTGTTTGGGAAAATATCAAGTTCTTCAAACTCCAAATTGGAGTCTTCATTTATAACTAGTTGAGTTATAACTATTAGAAATCATATGATGTCTTCTCAAGTCACAAAGAGATTAAAAAAGTAAATGAGGTCAAAAAAATAAAGATTGAGTTTGTAACTGTGTTTTGTTTAAGAAATGAGCTGATGAGTGATGAAAGAAAATAACTCAATACACTAATCCCAATCGAACTTACGTCAAGATGAGCAATGAGCAGCTTGATTTAAGCATTTGAAGAGAGTGCATAAGTATGTTCATTGCAACTAGTGAGCATGTTGTTCAGTTGTTGCTTACCACAAATGTTGTTCTTGCTCACTGCAACACAACAACAACAAATTAAAGTGAATGAATGGACATAAACCCACCTTATCTAAAAATAACTTCAAATTCAAATATTACTGCAATTGAACCAATAAACCTGTGGAATGTCCATTGACAATAAGGAGCTTTTCAATTTGATTACTACCTATTTATAGGTGCGACACTAGCCGCTTTTAAATCTGTTGATTCTCTTTAAAGTTAAAATGGTCGAAATTGTATTAGTTCTGGCAGCTGAGATTACACACCCATTATACTTGATTGTTTAGGAAAGTTCCCAGTCCAGTAAAGTACCAGAAACAATGTAAGGTCCAGCAAGGTACCAGAAACTGTCCAGTAAAGTACCTTAATTTTTATGAATCGTAGCCTGGTATAACTATATATAATAAGTCTAATAATACTTTATAATGCTTTTTTTTTTAATTTTCATTTCGTTTTCATTTCACTACGAATTCAACATAGATAATAAATTGATTTTACTTCATTTAGATGTTATCATTGGGTACGATAAAAAGGTTTTCAGCATTTTCCTCATCATTATATTATGTGCAGTGGAACTCTTACCTCTGACGGCCTGTATCCAGTCATCAACAATTATCTGCTATTAAAAACATAGATTAAAACTTTCGTAATTCCAAATAGGTTCAAAGAAATTGAAATCACTCCATTTTACACTTCTCTGTAAGAACAACCAGGTGACTTGAATATTGTGTTTGGACCATAGCTTTCGACTAGATTAATCTATTAGCTGTTTTTTTCGAACTAACGTAAATCCTCGAATTAGCCCCCCCTTCTTTGAATTAGCCCCCCCCCCCCCTCCCGTATTTCATCAAGCCTTCTATTATACATTTTGTTCCGCGAATTCTGGTTACTGTACCGGGTGTCCCAAAAAGGTAACAGCTTTGATCTAAATTCAAATTTACTCGAAACAATTTTTTAAATATTTCTCAGTAGTCAACTTAAAAATTCATACCTAGTTTGATATTATTTGCGCATCGAGAGTCGAGATATTAATTCTGAAAGTTAAAATTTGCCTCCAGCCCAAAGCTAGAGGTCTAGAGTTTTATCTAAACTGCGTTTTACCAAATTAATTTAATGGTGCTTGGAAACACACGCAGAAAGAAATCCGAAAAATTAAACTTAAACACTTATATATGGATGCAGCCACTATGACGTGATTTCTCTTTTTTCAGCAATTACACCAAAAATCTACCAGTATGAAACAGCAATTTTATTTGAAAAAATGTAGTGATGGACAACTGATTTTGAAGATTATTTTTGGAATCATTGTTCAGAAGTGTCTTCAAAAACAAATTATGTTGTCCGGAGCACTGCCGTGATTCAGAAAATTCCACAACATGATCTTTTAAGAGCGTATGCTAAAGTTAAAACCTCTGGTTTTGAGTAGGAGGCAAATTTGAACTTTAAATGTTACTATTTCAATTCTCAAACAATTAATATCAATAAACCAGATTTTCAGTTTTAAAGTTGACTATAGAGGATTACTTAAAAATATCTTTTGACGGATTTGAGCGATATTCTCATCACTAGCCTTTATCCAACCTGTTACCATAATTTTGGTACACCATTTATGTACATGTATGCTGTTCTTTACACTGTGTTGTTATCCCGCAGTATTCATATTTATTCCACAGTATTCATACTTTAAATCAATTAGCCCCCAGGGGGCTAATTCGAGGATTTACGGTAATCTCCCAAGACTATATTAAGGTAATTAAGTTAGCAGCTTAATTTATGTGGAGAAACATAGACTGGGCGAGGAGGGAAATTCCTTGTCTTGCCATAATTTTCAATCTTCCTGGGTGCTTGGGGTTTATTGGGAGAGTCAAACACAAACTCCAGGCTTGTTTTAATGTTTGACCTTCCCATGATTTTAAGGCAATTTGGGCAGTTGGACAATTGGAAAAATCAATAGCATTGATTAAATTACTTGGTTTCATTTTTTTCAGGTTGACGGAAATGGTTACAATGCAAGACATGTCGTCGTGAAGATGAAAACTTTGACGGATAAAGTTTCTCATTTGGAAAAAGATAAAGAAACGATGACAACACAGTTAAAAAAGGCAAATGGGTAATAAATGAAATTCTATATTGTCGTCAGATCAGATCCATCATATGAAGCAGAAATTAGAAACCACATTAATTATATGTTCAATTTAAATCAAAGGTTTCAAACCATATGCAATTAAATAAGATGTAAATTTAGGCCGAGCGGAAATGGTTTGTAAATCTTAGTGGCTTTTGGTTGGTTATAAAATACAATTTAATCATTTTAGGAATATATACCTACTATTCAATAAAACTTGACCTACAGATTAAGTAATTTGAACGCTTAGTGATGTACTAGTTTCCTATTTAGCTTGATTAGTTCCTTCATACCTTTTATTGGTGTCACCCTTTGGTCTCTGAGCCTGATTGCTGATTTTTGCATGATAATTCAACTTGTCTCAAACCTGTAAATCACAAACGTCTTCTGCATGGCTTAATTACTTGCTTAACATGTAAAATTATCTTTCATTTTTCAGTCAGATTAACAGCCTAAAAACACAAGTGGACAATCTTACAAAGATTGTTGACCAGCTAAGAATAACACAACTTGCATTCGTAAGAAACAGAGTTGGATCTCAGTCAACATCAGACATGGCTTCAGCATATGATGCATATTCGTATAAGTCATCTTCAACCGCCTCGGTCTCTTCGCCTACAACGACAACAGCACCTGCACTACCTTGGACTGGTGGTCTAAAAAAAGAAAGCTGGAAAATGCCATTTACATTCAAATGCATTGGAACTTTCAGGTATTAATTGAAAATAGCAAACATGCCATTCCTTTTATTTATTTCTTAAAAAACGACATGCTCTGAAAGTCTCCAACTAATCAAATAGTTTAAACCGATGATTGCTGACATTACAGATTTAATTGCAAAAAAGTATGTTTGGTCTCAAATCAAATTGATCTTAATGCATATTTCAACGTTTCATGTAAACACGAAGAGTGTTCCTGAAAATTTCGGTTGAACCTGCAACCTAAAACGCCTTAACTTTTAGAGGATCTTGCGAGCTTGTGTTACGTCATTGGCTGTTTTTCTATAACAAACGAAACTGCAGGACAATGCGTGCATTCGTGGTGACAGGCAGGCAATCATCCATATGTTTGTTCGCAGAAGAAAGAGTCTTACTGCTTCATTGGTGAAGCAGTGGAACGAAATGAGGAAAACAGCCCAACCGAACACCACCAATCGTAAATTTTCTTTGTGAGGTAAATCTTATTTGTGAGATGTTTGCAAAACCTTTTCTGTAAGTCGTCGCTGTCTGCCCGCAGCCGAAGCTGTCAATACTTTCCTTTTTTTTGGTCTAGCAATCCGTTTTAAAATCACACAAAATTTAGTCAAACGAAAAACAATGCAAATTTTTAAGTAGTACCCTTCTACAGAGTTTGCCCACACTTAGAGTTTGGTCTTTCGCCAATAAAAACTCTCTTGTTGACACACAGTTGCCACGTGGATTGTACCGTGACACAGCTCCTTTAAATTAATAAGCGATAGAGATTTACTTCAAACCCCTGTAGTTATTTTTATATTGGGGACAACAATTACACTGAAAATGTGACCTGACCGAAAAGAACTATGTGGGACTTCTGCCTTTACACAACATTTACACAAGAGTTTGATCTATGATGAAGATTTTGCTTTGAAAAGAGGATGGGGATTCTTCTTGTAATTGTTATTGCCATGTTTACAAGCATGCTTGTTGGGTTGAATGAGCTCAGAGGTAGGGATATACCTTGGCTGTAAAGTGGCCTACTCGTTTCAACCTATTTTAATAGATTTACTGTTCTTCGTAATAGCAGGCTATGTATATTCTTGGAATTTTTTTATGAAAGTGCACTCGACCACTGGGCTATGAAATTTTACTTCTCGAAATTTTACGAAACACAATCTTTCTTTGACCGAGGCAGAAGCTGTGTAACTCCCAATCCATTGAGCTTTTTTAAATGATCTAATGAAATTTTTATCCTACACGCAACACATTTATTGTCTTTCTAGAGGACATAGTGGTCCTATTTGGGCACTGACTTCACGTGGCAGCCTGCTTTTCAGCACTGGCGCAGATTTGACAATTAAAGTCTGGGATATCAGTGATATTAAGAACTCAAAAGGATGCATACAATCGCTGATTGGGCACAGAGGTGATGTAAGTTCGTGATTTATGAATTTTTTTGTGTCTTATTATAAACATACGGTTGATGCATTTGTTGCGTCACAGTAAAACAAGAACAACTACGTGACAGTTTACTTTCGTCGGCATGACTGCTGAAAAGAGAATGAGTTTATGATGGGTTGCGTATTGAAGACAAAGAAGGAAAGCAACACAAAAAGACAATACACTGAACTGCATATAAGGTAATCAACTTTATAAATAATCTACAATTCTGCGAGTGGGCTTTCTGTGATGGTAATAATAATAGTAAAATAATAGTACTCATGAAAAAAATGACAGTAATATTAAACGACCCAATTATAATGCAATAGATGAATCAGGAGTTTTCAAGTTTGTATATGATGCGGTATGCTTGTTATCATTTCTTTAATGTTTTTAATATTTAGTACGGAGAAAGTTTATTTGTGTTTTAGTCATTAAAGACAGTTCCATTACACCAAGACCCTAACTTTGTGGTTTCACTGCAGCAGAAGATCTCCCTCGTTGAATTCTTATAGAACTAGTGTTGCTATCGAAACGAAACTTGAACCAACTTCTCCTCCAGATTCTGAAAACAGCCTTTCTGATATCAGAGCTACGCAAGTAATATACCATTGGATTTAAACAGCTATTTAAAAGCATGAAAAAGCTCACCCATAGTACTTCTATATATAACGCTTCTCTCTTGGGAAATTGGTGGTTATCTATCAAACCTCTTAGGAAAAATAACGAAATTGGTAGAAAACACACCAATAATAAGCTTAAAATTATTCCAATTGTACGTGTTTGTTGCCTTTCAATTTGCCTTTTATGAAGATAAACATCTTTTCTACTGTCAAAATGGCCGTGCATATTCGTCACAACTTTCCGCTGCCTAAAGTTAGTGATGGTTTTGATTACTTTGCAATCAACTTGCCCTGGTCTGACCCTGTTATCTTCGTGGCTGAAAGAGAATCGTTTTGTTTCACTTACTCTGCGTTTTATTTCGCCTAGCGTGATATTTACAGCTTTTCTTTGCTTTAAACCAACTGCATAAATGTTTCCATAGGCAAATAAAATGGCCAGAACACTCAGAAGCCCATAAGTCACAAATCCACACAAGGTATATTCAATATCGATCCAGAAGGAAATTGATGAGAATGCAACCCAAACCGCTGTGCTTGCAGCTATCAGTCCAACATTTCGTTTGCAGGTTGCTATTCTCAAATAGAGAAATGGAAAACATATCGCTATATATCTATCAAAGCTGACAAGCAAGGCAAATGACAGTGACAGTCCGCAAAAGAGTAAAGAGGTGAAGTAGTATACGCGACATGCTGTGTCGTAATTTCTGCCGATTATTTGTGAGATCAGGCCTGAAAAAAATAATGGCTGGCTGATGAAACTTACCAGTAAGTCGCTGACACACAGTGCGCAAAGGAACATATTCGACGGTGTATGCAGAATTGTGAAGCGGACAAAAGATATCAGGAATATTCCATTAGCGAATACCGTCAGGATAATGACGATAATATCTAGAATCAAGATTGATATGATGTTGATTTGGACCACTTTTGAGCCTAAATGCGTGCAGTTACAAATTCCCATTGTATCTTTCATGTTGAATATTCTTTCAAGTTTCTCTCAATGTTTACTCTAATAGTAGGTTAATTGCCGATACCAAGTATCAGATGCTACACGCATTTACCTTTCGCTACTTTTGTTGTCATCTGTTGCTGTCAGTTTTTGATAGCATCTTCTTTAGGAAGCTAATTTATACTGTCGCCTATCCGGTAGAAATACAATTTCGTGTTCTTGAAAATACAATACACTCAGTGCACAGTCATTTTTCTCTGCATATATTTAATCTAACTAACAGCCACTTTTGCTAACGTCTTATGAAATATTATATTGTAGGTTTTTTACACTACCGCTTATCACCTTGAAACACAGTTTTGTGTTCTTTAAAATAAAGCACTCAGTACACAGCCACTTTTCTTTGCTAATATTCCACGTAACTCAAACACTCACATTACATTATCCGTATTCTAGAAAACAAACCTAATTCATTATTTAATACGAACAAAATTTACTATCAAGTGTGTGTTTTAATCAAGCAAGCAAATAAGTACGTTTTAGCAAGCCGTAAAAATGCATTTTGTCTGTATCACCTGTCCTATTCCTATTCACAAAAATTTCTTTTCTGGCAGTGGTCGATATTTTATGCAAACATCGTTGCCAATGCTACATTATTTAGCTCGAGCCAACAAATCCTGTTTTATGAGCACGGTTTTTTCAAATTAACTGGATTTCAAATTCCGTTCATTATAACGACCTATGACTGGAAAATTCATATAATGTAAAATTACATCTCAATCCGATCTATTGGGGCGCAGTGCATTTCAGTAAAATGATATCTTCAAGGAGGCTACCCCTGACCTGTTGTGGTGCAGTGCATCTCAGTGAAATAACATCTTCAGGGACGTCATCCGACCTGTTTGGGCCAAGTGCATCTAAAGTAAAATGACTTCTTCAAGGAGGCTATCCGACCCATTATGTTTCAATGCATCTCATTAAAATGTTATGTTTTCAGACACATGGAAAATCGCAAGAGTCACACAAATCTTCAAAGATGAGGATAAAACAAATGAATCAAATGGTGCTCCTGTTTTTTCCAGGCTGTTTGAAAAACTAATTTTCAACCAGTCTATCAGTATCTCAATACGAAATGCTTCCTTTCTGCAGATCAATCTGGTTTTAGGACCCTTCATCGTGACCTGCTCTTTGAAAAATTTCAAATCGTAAACCGGATGATCTTCCTGTTGGATGACCTCACCGAAGGTATCATTTTACTGAGATGCACTGCACCATAATAGGTCGGACAGCCTACCTGAAAATGTCACTTTACTTTAAATGCACTGAGCCAAAAAAAGTTGTGTAACCAATTTAAGTGTGCGTTTGCTGTTGCTTTGTATATTTTGGTCAATGCGCAAAGCTAATCTAAGCCAAATCCATTTTGTTTTCATTTGCTTGAAAATATTGGCACTTTCAGTAGGTTTTGATTCTTAGGGAGCTTATTCCGTATATTTGGTGCCCGTGAATGAGGCTTTTGTTAAAGTAAAATAAATTTACTTTACATCTTTCAAAAATGGTCCAAAATATTATTGGAATATGATAAACATTAGCATACTTACTTTATTGCTGTGTTTAGTATGTTCAACTGGTTTCGTTTTGCTTCAGGTGCATGCTCTTTGCACTGGCAGTGGATGTTTATATAGTGCTGGATCCGATAAATCAATCCGAGTGTGGAATCTGAAAGACTATCAGCTTCAACTCGTAAAAGAGGTAAGACGAGAGAAATTGTCCTTACAATTTTTATTATCGCACGTTTGTTAAGAGTTCTTGGTTTGTTTTCATTCCATATTTGTTTTTTCTGTATCACCTTTTACACGGGATCCAATTTCACCCAGAGCCGATTTTGGCGCAGATATGCCTGTTTTGTTTTCACGAGAAGTGCTGAATGCGTACCAATTATGGCTCTGTTTAGAGCTTGCCCTGGATCTGATCAAAGAGTCTGAATGGTTTGTAGGCCAAAAAGTGGTGTTCTTGAATTTAATAAATGTGAAGTTTAGGGTATGTTTGGTTGCTTTTGGTCATATCACCGTTGGGATTAGGGTATGGGTATGTTTGGGCGTACCTTAGGATTGGATTTAGGATCTGGATTAGAGTTAGCACATTTTGATCTCTAAATAGATGCCCTTGACAAAATGAGGTTAAAACGACTTTCACAAACATCCAAAACTGTCACAGATAGTCAAACGAATCTGAAGTCAATTGTAACAAGGCTAAAAAGAATGACACCAAGTGACTTTTGCATTATGTGATGTGATCGCAAAATTTGTGGATGGATTTATCCCGCATAAACGCTAAGCTACCACTTGGATTGGATACGATCCAGTTTCTCTCGTGTAAAAGGGGCCTATCATTCGAATCATAAGAAGTATATATCTTTTAGTTTCCTTACATGATTTAACGCTGTCCCAAAATGTAACCCCAACGATGAATTTACCACCTATGAGTGCGGGAATGTGCCTGCCAGAAATACTTTTACACCAACTCTGGAATTTGTTAGTGTTGAACATTGCTCGATGCTGATATTCTGCTCAGTGTTTAGCTCTTTGTGGAAACTGCAGGGAAATCAGATACCCCGTTCTGTAAATTAGAATAGAAACTTATACTCCCGTCCTGGTATTTTGGTGAAAAACTAACACTCTGTTGGTATGCACATTCCCGCCCATAAAATCTAGTAAGTAAACCCCCTGGCTTTTTTGCATTACTCACACGGAACATAACTGAATTTGCAATTATTTCTAGGATGCTCATGAAAATATTGTTTGCGCAATTCTTTACACCGGAAAGTTCATTTTCAGTTCATCGTTTGCTTCCATAAAGGTGAGTGAATTTTTGTGTGTGACAACATTTAAAAGATTTTAAAAACAGCTGAAGATATCCAAGACTGTCAATCGCGTAAGCAACGGTGCAATCTCCAATCTAATTCAATGTCATACTCAATGATAAATTTAGTATACCATTGAATTAGATAACTGCCACAGTTCTTCATTGTATGAACAACGTACTTTAATGTGTAAAGAACCTACCTACTTAATACTTGATTAGAAACAAATACTGACATAGATTTCTGAGCTTGAGTAAGCGAGCTGGCGGCGAAAACTTCATTACGTATACTGTACGACCATGTATTATATACGCACTTTAATCATTTTATTTTAATTTTTTTACAAGGTTTGATTAAAACCAGAATGATACTGGATTTTAAGGATACCTGCAATAAAATAAAATTGTTTAAAACTAGTATGATACAAAATAATGGGTGCATGCTGATGCAGTGGCTCCAAGAGTGGGGCAGAAGGCCTTGTGTAGCTTACAGTATCAGGGGCCTCTAAAGTTATATTATGATTTTTTATCTTTTTCTCCCAATACAGGGAGCGAAAATACAAATGAATTTAACATTTATGGTCTTGCAGAGCAGTCTAAATGAAAACTTGAAATTTTTAAAGACGATAAAGGTGTGGAAGGGTGTCTAGTTTTCATTTGCAGGGCGTGGGTGCGTTTTAGTTGAAGTAAAAAAGCGTGGTCATTTCCCCCATGGCCTTAAACTCCTCGTGGCTGCCATGTGCTTATGCTTAAAATGCTAAAATTCGAAAAAGCAATCTTCTACTTCAACTACATCATATAAAAGTCCCAGCGACAATTTTATTATTTCTTGGAGTTGCTAATTTTACTTCACAGCTAATTTTACTTCACAGTTTTAACCACGTGACGTGAAATGTTTCTGGTTTCAAACAAAGAACATCGTAACAAAATTACAACAGCGGCGATCTGGTGTAAATCTGCTCAGCGCATGTGGGCTTCCTGAAGACGCAATGAATAATTTACCCTTTTTCACTTTTAGGTATGGAAAGTTGGCACTTTGGAACTAGTTCACTCCATAAGTGATTTGAAGCATTGGGTTAGAGCTCTTGTGTGTGACAAGAACAAGGTATATAGATATGCAACTTTCTAGATACCCCTTGCTCCTCTACTGAAGTACCCGTTACCCTGATATCGTTGATTGCTTCTGTTTGAATGATATAAAGTGGGATGCGTATGTCTCTGCTGAAAACAAGTGAATTTTATGTTTATATTCAGTTTGGTGATGCAGCCTATGGAGTAACATGTAAAAAAAATTTAATAAAAGATATTCAAACATTACAAAACAGGATACTTAAAATCAGTCTTTTTAAAAATCATTTACCTTCAACTAACGAAGACCTGTATTAATATAAGATTCTTAAAATAATGCATAACATACACTTTCAAAAAGCTAATTTTCCTTGAATTCTTTAAAAATCACTTTACAACAAATGCAGATAAACATAATCATGGAACTAGAAAAAATAAACACTATACACTAAAAATGTCTAAGAGACAATGGGGAGACAAAATACTAATTAGTATTGCAGCACAATTGTGGAACAATCTTGACAATGATTTGAAAAGTATATATAAGTTCAAATTTAAAACATTCTCAAGGAAACCTAAAAAAGCTTTAATTTCTAAATATTAACTCTGATTTCATAATAATAAAGAGAATTAAAAAGTCGATGATATAAAGCTTCTTATAAATCTATAAAGCTATCTTGTTATAACCATATTGTGTTTATCTTTAGATTTATAATTGATACACTACTAAATTTGCCAAACACTAACTTATCCAACCTTGTAATCACTGCTACCTGCCTGTATATATTGCAATAATTTTCGATATTTAGTTTAGATTTGTATGCATCTGTATTCTGTTACAGTTATATTTTAGATTTTATTTTTACTTATAAATTTTAGTTCACAACCCAGACCAGTTAAGCATCGTTTTTTCTGAGTCGTATAGATGGCATGATTTTCCCCTTATATTTGTATTTAACGTGCATTCCATGAATAAAAGTGATTGATGATAGATTCCTGGTACTGTTATTCTATTGGGTGTTTCAAAAATATCCACAAGTTCGATTGTGGCTGGCTTTATTGAAAAATTACAATATGATTTTTACAGTATCCAGTAAAAATTACAATATGAGAACTAAGATAGTCGAACTAAAATCGCTTGATTTACCTTCATTTCAAAGGCCATAAAAATGCCATAATTTTACTTAGTAAAGGACGGCAACTCAACTGAGCCGTAGCCTCAATACCTTCATTGTCGCTAAATTCGCTGCTTAGCCACTTTTCAAGAAACCGTTTTAAAGCTTTCCTATGGTCGAAATCTTGGCAAAGTGACGAGTTGGGTGATTGCAAAACTCGTTTTTTCAGGCCTTGCGGCGTCTGGTCTGATAATATACCTTGATCCAATAAATAGGCCTTGGAAGCAAGGAAAAGTGGTCTTTCAAAACGGAGGTAAATCAAGCGATTTAAGTTAGACTATCTCAGTTCTATCATTTTATCTTGACACAATGAAAATTAATATAAGGGCGAGATACCCCGGCTAAGTAGGATCCTATCCCGGCATGCCGAGATATTCCAAGTGCCATCTCGTGTTTATATGAGATTTCCGGATGGGCAAAAGTTCGGTATAATACACTGGTAGCCTGTCTGGAACAGAAGAAATTTGTTAGAAAATTTAGAAAGGACCATTTGCGTCGCAACTCCCACCCACACTAATATGCATGCACTGGTAAAGTAAATGGTGAAAGGTGCAACAAGAGCAGATTTTGAAACAATTGTGAAATCGACACGCCAATTTAGCCAAAGCAATTAGCCATCGAAGACAAAGCGAACTCTTTCAAGCAGAAAATAAAAACAAACAAAAGCCATGAAACAGAGAATTCGCTTTGTCTTGAACGGCTAATCGCTTTGAAATTGGCGTGTCGATTTTACCATTGTTACAAAATTTGCCCTTGTTAGTCGGTGCTACATCACATCAGGCATAAGGACATGGGTTATCTCCAGATATATGACAAATATTAATTGTTCGTAAAATACACTTTTAAAAAGAACATTTTAAAAACGAAATGTGTAAATGTTATTTGTAATAAATCTGTGTCATATTTGTCACACCAGGAAAAAATCTTCAGTGGCTCGCACAACACAGTTTATATTTGGGATGCAAACACTTTCGCCTTGCGGGGAAAGCTGGATCACAATCATGGATCGGTTTATTCACTGGCAATAACTAGTCGATATCTCATTATTGGTAAGACTTTAGTTTTACTTCTTTTCAATTGTGGGATTTAAAAAGCAAAGTAAATGCACACCTTATTTCTTTGATAAACCCTGGTCTCAGATAAACACTTCCCTCGATAAATTCACGACATAAAATATCAGTAAACGTCGCCTTCTATTCTGGCTTCTTACAAACTTTTGAAAAGTCATGTTACAAATCTATAGTGACGAAATTCTTAAAAGTCATCCTTAAACTTTTATATGAGTTCCGTTGGCGTTGCACAACGTTGGTTATTTGTGATAAAGCCTTTCTAGATCTGGAAGTTGCAATTTCAACCTGCACTAAAATGTACTTTTCTCCTTTTCAGGAACTTACAACCGGAATACTCATTTATATGACATCAATTCGTTCCAGCAGATCAAAGACTTAACCGGACATTTAGGAACAATCACGGGCATGACTCCCTCGCCGTCTGGTAACTTCCTGTTTACGTGTTCATCGGACAACACGGTGCAGGTATGGAGAGTTCAAATGTCAAAATAACTTTTGTGGTGTAGAAAATCAGCGATCGGCCCGACATTAGATACAGCTCTTTGAAGGGTCATTTACAGTTCGAAATCGTATAACAGGTCGGGCTATGTAGCTACTACAATTGTTCACAAAACTACTCAGATATTGAGATATCATATAATCATCACTACAATTTTTAATTTTTGAAAATATCAAAGAAATAGAATGACGCCTCCCCCTCTTAAATTTCTCATATGCGGGGACCGAATTTTACGGATCCTCTTCAAGGCATGAACTTGATCCAGAGCAAGTCAAAGTGGGTCGAAGTCGCAATTGTTATCTTAGCATGTTCCTGTTAATATCTGTAATTTGATGCAATCTGATGTACTAGTGCGAAATATTAAAAAGCCACTTTTCTAATCAGGTATGGGATTTGGACAAGTTGCTGCCAATCCAAGTGTTATCCCGGCACGAGGGAAGTGTGAATTGTGTTGCACTGCGAGGAAATCTACTTTACAGTGGATCAGAAGACAGGGAAATTAAGGTAAAACAGCTTTAAAAAACAGCAAGAGAGGATTTGTAAAAGAATTGATTCGGAACTCGCACACGACTAAGCGACTTGCGATCAGAAAGATTTCACACCTTTAAGTGGACTCAATCCAACCAAAACAAACCCAAACAGCAAAATTTTGTGGTTGCTCTGAAGGGCGTGAAATTCATTCTTCAGGGCGACATATCGAATTGTCGTGCTCAGACCTGAATCGTTTGTTTTACAAAATTCTACCTCGCTTTACAAGCATTTCCCTGCACCAACCAATAAGGCAAAGCAGCTCAAATTAAAAAATAAACATTTATATTAATGTTTTGAAGTCATTACATATTATTAGGGGTCTTGGACCCCTGAAAACATTACGCTTTAAGTTGCTTATCAATGGACGATATGGAAAAAACCCTGGTTTGTTGGGTAAACGTTTATTCGCTCTTTAATTTTTCAATATTGGGAGGATTTAAACGGTGACATGTTATCATCCAGAGGCTATTGCTGCGTAAAGTAAAGGGATTGTCTTCATTTGCACCTATTCCATAACAGGGTGTTTCGAATTTAATTGAGAGTAATCTCAGATGCGTGGCCATTCGAAACGACTATTCTCTAGTGGACTGTGATCGATTACTTCATGGCAACCTTGGTATAAGGCAACGATACCTGTTTGCAAACAAGGCCTACATACCAGACCGATGTCGAGCTACCAAAATCCACTGAAATTTTGTTTTGTTTTAGGTCTACTGTTACTATCAGTTGTGCGAGAATCAGTTCATCAGGTAGACTCGGCATGACTGGCGCACGACTGATGTATCAACATAATTGGCCGGTGAATCACCTGGATGTCAGCGTGGAAAAAGCAAAGTTAATGACGTGACGATGTGCGAGAATTGTGGAAAGCAAAATCTTTTTTGTACGGAAGTCTGTGTCCCAAGTCTTCTGACCTTTTTCGATGAAGAAAACAGACTAATCGTCCAGTACTGGACTGGGCAATATTATTTATCCGTCCACGCCCGGATTCATTCCGAAATAAAAGGTAAATCGTATGTAAGGTTTAATTCTACAAGAGATACCTCAGAAATTTTGTGGTTCTTACAATGATATGCGAATTTTCATTTTTAACGAAGGCCGCCATTGTAAAATTTTTATGGACCTTACGAGATATTGTATTTTTGAAAATTGCAGAAATGGATTGTGCAAATAAAGGCAAGTCTAATGTCTAAATTGTCGTATTTCTATTTCTGCTATTATTTTTGTTAAAATTGTGGTGATTTTTTATATTATATTCCAAATTATAAAAATTATGACCGCCAAAAATATCAGAAGATTTTTACCAAAAATTTTACCAAATACCAAAAATTTTTGTCCTGATGTCATTTTACAATTTTATATCACCATAATTTTTTCAATAATATAAAAATCAAAAATTCAATATCACAAAAACGGAGGCAACTTTTGTAACAATAGTGAAATTGATACACCAATTTCGAAGCGATTAGTCGTCAAAAACAAATCAAAGCTCTGTCAACTTGGAAATGTAAATATCTCCTCCACAACTCCTGCATGGCTTCGCTTGTTTACATTTTCCAGTTGAAATGGTTCCTTATTGTTCTCAACGAAGGATTCCTTTGAAATTAGTGTCAATTTCACTATTGTTAAAAAAATTGCCTCTGTTTATCGCGCATATTTGAAAAATGCCGCGAAGCGATAAATAATGGAGCTGCTCCGTACCATTACTACCAGTGACGTTGAAGTTTGCTCCGTTGTTTATTGTTTGAAGGCTACAAACAATAAATAAAACCAATGTGGCGGAAGTTGCAACGAACAAAATATAAACAAGTGAATATTTTCTTCCTACCAACGCATCCAATTTTTCCCGACAT
>JAYJMH010028433.1:0-42828 GCA_036873815.1 Phacellophora camtschatica
ACTTTCCAATCAATGGTCTATCTGAGGCGTCAAAGCTGATATTCCTCTATAAACAGAGAGCTTATAAAAGTAGATGAAGAGAGGTGTCCGGCTTTTGCATAACTATTTTAATACGATGTCGTTGCATAACTTCGATTCTTCAAACAACAAAAAACAGAAAATTTCCTCTGTGATCATTTCAAAAACAAGTCCTCTGCCACTGGCTACAGCATTTGGTTAATAATTCTCTGAGGTAATTTCTCAATTTTTCTTTGGTCTGAGATACTCAGCACTGTTTGGATTTGACCGTTTTCTTTTCAAAGAATATTTTAGTTTTCTCTGGTTATTTAAAATTTAATACTGCTTGGAACAAAATCATTTACAGACAACATGTTCATATCAATAGACTAGTAATTCTTTACTGTCAGTAAGTGGCAGAGAGTTTGAAAACCAAATTGTGACTAATCAAGAGGCAATCGCAGGGGATTGGATGAAGGTTATAGTTAGGGATTTAGGAACAATGGTTAGTATCTGCCTAAAAAGTGCCCTTGCAGCATTGTTAACTGTAAATAGACTACTATTCAATAAATATATACCAAATTTAAATATTCTAAATTTAACTGTTTCTCTTACCTTCTCTGTTATATCCTTTTTTATAATTTAAAATTAAAAAACTTTGTCACATATTTTCATACTTGGGAAATTAGAAAAAAGTGTAAAAATGAGTATTCAACATATATATGGCACTAACTAGATTAGCCATAACACTGACACTAAAGGAATAAGACAAGTTCCAAAACCTAAACCTTTTCAAAATATCATACAGAGAATATCTATAATGTAATTCACCTTTTCCAATCAACAGATTTTGATGGCAATCTCCTCTCTATTTCCTTTAAGAAATCATTGTAAAGCTTCTCATCACCAAAGTCTAAAGAAAATAAATTCTATAAAAAATCACATAATTTGTTTTACACCAGCATAGTGTAGACAAGGATTAATTCTTATTCAAAATTTCCCAATCTGACACAAAACTGTGCTGCATTTGTTTTGTGCTGGCATAGTGTAAACAGGATTGTTATAACTATTCATTAACTTGTCAAACAAAGTTCCCTGTAAATTTTAAAAGAAGCAGCCATTCCAAATTAGTTTGCTTGCTATTTTGAAGGCCTCATAATGCAGCAATTGGTGTGCCTGCAAGCAAGTCTGGATGCAAAATTTGCTTCCTGAAGCCCTGTCAAATAAGTGTTGATATCTTATTTGAAGGATCACATATCATGCTATTTGCACATCCTTTTGTTTTAAAACAAAAGCCTGATGTTCAGCCAAGCAAAACTAGCTCAATTGCACATAGTTTGTCCTGAATCTAGAGCATAAACAAAGATTGAAATTCCTATTCCATTGCTTTGCTACACTGGAATCTGTAATTCCTGTCTGCCAAGGCCTTATATGTCATTACATCCAACTGTTGCAAGAATAATTGCTTCTGTAATTTATCAATTTTCATAATTTTTTAACAAAAACACATTATGTTTAAATAATTGAGAACATTAAAATATTCACCATCATCTTCTTTGTTAAACCCTTTGATTTCTCAGGAATTACTTTGGCAAAATATAAAATTTGGTCTGTTTCAAATAGAATGAAACACAAAAAAAGGTTTTCTATTGCATTCATCTTTACTACTGGACTACAACATTGATCCTGATTCTAAAAAACAATGGGCCACTTGAAAGATCCTTCCAAACTAAAATATGATTCACTGCAGACTTGCCTTTTTGTGTTTCTTTAAAATTTATTATTTACAACTGTTTTCTTACATATAATATATATATACATTTGATTTGAAACAAACTCACTGTTATCAAATTAATCATCAATTTAGCTACATAATTGGGTTGGAATCAGCATCATCAGATCATCACTGTTTTGATTAGGTAGTTTAGTAGAACAGCAAGGCACTATTTCCTTGATATAAAGATTTCACCCAATCACGGGAATTCACCCAGGGGAGCCAGACTGTAAACTTTCCAAAATGCGCATGGAAGATTGGCATCGGACAATTGTTTTTAAAACAATAGATCTGTTGTTATTTCATTGTTTGACCTAAAACGGCGCACGGAAGATATTCCGCGCGCAGTACAAAGTTTCCAGTCTGGCAGGGGAGAAAGCCAATGAATGTTTCCCGATCGGGTGAATTTCTCCAGACCCCCTTGATCGGGTGAACAAATATAAGAGATCCAATTTGGGCAAGTCCCTCGCGAGAAGCGCAAAAAATAGACACCATAAATGAATTCAGGATGGAAAGTTAGGGGGTTAACCATCAGTTTAAAAAAGTTTACAGTTCAGTTGGAATTCTGATTTATATTTATAACATTCAAATCTTATGTTTATCTTTATAAAGCCTTGATCAGCTGAAGTCAAGGTACAGTTCCTCAATCTAAGATTTCCCCTGATTGGGTGAAATGAAAATCTCCGCATCGAGGGAATAGTGACTTGCTGTAAAAGTCTGGGAAGGTGGCCTTTTGCCTAGGCCATTTTATCCCCCTTTATTTTCATGGGATTCGTCTTCATCTTCTTGTGACCATACTTACTGGTAACGACGGGCTTTAAATCCATGACAAAAACTCTCTTAGTTATTCTCAAAGCAAATTCATCACTTGAGTTGAGGATCGCGCATCTTGGCTTGCAAACTGAAACACAAACAAACTATCAGTCTGCAACCATTTTATTTAGAAATGAAAGTTAAAAAGGCCTTCCTTTTCCTTTCCTTCTCTTATTTTTAATGCGCCTCCTCACTGGATCGCCTAGTCGTCGTAATTCATATAATTAAATAAACGCCTCCTTTTTATAAACGCCCCTATGGAAGCATGAAAATGTGACAAGAACATTTTTTATTTAAAATATTCTTTAAGCCGCTTGCTTATATTCTTATATAGAGCATATAGAGCAGCTACACTAATTTTTGCCAAATTTATGGCCTTTAACTTTATTATGGCATCCAAAACATGATGGTGCATCTTCACGTATCTTATATTTTATAGATTAAAAATGCACCTAAGAATTAAAAAATCGTTTTATCGTCGTCCTTTGTCAGAGTTGATAGTCCGATTCCTATTTTACCTATGAAAAGAATCTATGGCATTTCCATATATGTTCCATGTATTAATCGTGTACTCCACACCTTCTGCACAGAGAATTCTCGTACTTTCGCTATTCTAGTACCGTATTTCCTCGATTAATTCCAACACATTTTAGGGGGCGCTTAATCGAAGGGGGCACTTAATCGAAAGGGCGTTTATTTCAAACTTTCAAGAATGAAGAAAAGTAACTTTTTTTAAACTGAAGAATTTTTTAATACAAAACTGAACAATCTCAAACACACGTTTTAAGTCCCAAATGTTTTAAATAATTTCAGTCAATGTCAATAAGTTCATCATTGTCTGTTCATTCATTACCACTTTTAATGAATCAGTTCACAATTTTTGTGTAAACTCTGCTCACGGACCGGGCCGTTTGTTTTTAAGCATTTTGTGATACATATCTGGTATCATTTTGTGCTTGGGGGGCGCTTAGTCGAGGGGGGCGTTTATTTCAAACTCTAGTCTGTTTAGGAGGCGCTTATTCGAGGGGGGCGCTTAATAGAGGAAATACGGTATATAAGTTTTTCATATATATAAGTACAGTAATTTAATTCAATACCAAAGTTTGACTGGGCATTTACACTTCGTATCTGTCTTGATCAAATTCACGCGGAATTATTTTGTTTTTTAGCTATTTAGGAGCCTTCGAATTATCAAAGGGTCCAATGATACCTCCAAATCTAAGTTAGTCTTTCTGAAATGTTTCTGCGTTATTTTTTACTTCCTAGTAGAGAGCAGAATTTGCAGGATAGCCCAGCAAAAGGGCGAAACTTACTCTGGTTCAACTGGACCGCTGGCTTAATGTCCCCTCCGAAGCTTTCTCTTAAGTTTTTCAGGAAAAAAGACGTATATGAAAAACGTGCTGTGTTGCTCAATGATTTTTTGCAGGCATTATATGCCTTCTAGTTTTCCTATTCCTTCCTAGTTTCACTGTGCATGTTACAACTGAACATTTTGCCTTAAAACTGCACGTTCTGTGCAGAACAACACGCTAGTAAAACCGTGGCTAATTTTGATTGTATTTTCCTCCAATTGGAAAAATCACCAGACTTCTCACGCAGTCGGCGACAACTCTGCCCACAAAACATATTTTCCATGTTGGAAAACTGGCAATTCAGTTGCTATGCTGTACACGTAATATCATCCGATATTTCCAAATAGCAAATTCCCAACCCCATGCGAAGAATCGTGCTCTTTTTAAAATATTGCTTTGAGGGTTAAGGAAATTAATGTAATTGATCACACCATTTGCAAACTTAGAAACCTTAGAAACCTAACATCAGAGTCCAATGTTTGCATGTGCATTTTGTCATTAAATTAAAAAATTCCTTCTTCCAATTTTTAACTCGGCTATTTACTGTTAAATGGGAAAACATTCTACCATTCCATCAATCTATCAATGCTTAGAAACATTTTTATAATATAGCACAGAAAGCAGATTCGCACAACCATGTAATGTTTTTAATTTTCACAGCCACTATCTTTGTCTTGTTTACTAAATTACTATATATAAGGTCTACGCGTAGACTACAATTTATTGTTTAACTCAGCGTTTAACTCAGATGTTTAACTCAGCATGTAAACAATCTTAAATGAGAGTTGTATATCGTCACACGACCATGCAATGTTTTTACTTTTCAAACAAACCATCGTTGTTTGCTAAATTGCGTTACTATATACCTAAGATCTACGCGTAGGCTACCATTTATGGGGACATGCTGGCTGTAAAGTAAAGGCGCAAATATTTCGTTTATTTCAAAATGCGGGTTTTCTTTAATTTCCTCTCATTGGTTTGAAAATTATTCCTAGATATCATTACACTTCGGAAAAATTATTTTTATGTAACACACTACTATAGCACAATACACATTATTACAATGTGCAAACAAGTTGAGAGAATACTATTAAAGCATATTCCTAGAAACGATCTTTTTTTAGCTACACATGTAGCATTTTTTCAAATTTTGCTTACATTGAATACATTGAAACAACACGTAACTTTCCTTTAATTTACAGAAAGATAAAACTATGAAAGCATATTCAATATATTTGTAAGAAATGGGCAAACATGATAAAAGAATACCACAAGGATCGTGTCTAGAAACGGTGTCTTTTTAGCCAGACACAGCATTTATTCAAATTTCGCATTTTTGAATACCATCATTTTTGGAAAGATGATTTTCAGCTAGACAGGAGACATTTAACTTAATTTACTATTCAGCTTTAGCTATTAGTAAATTGTTTTCACAATGCAGAAAGAGAAGACTGTGAAAGCACTTTTCAACTATAAGGATCCTTTCTTGAAGTTGAAATAATTATTTTTAGCTGGACAGATAGCTTTAGTTTAATTTGGCTTTGAAAATGGTTACGAATAATTTTTTTTTAATTTTGCTGAAAGAAAAGACCATGAAGATATTGACAAATGCACAAACTGAAAAGATATCACGAGGATCCTTTCCAGGAACGATGTTTTATTAAATAAACAGGTAACATTGAGTTAACATTTACGTTCGCTCATTGAGAGAAGTATGAAAGCATATTGAAAATATTTTATAAAACTAAAGAAGAACCAAAAGCATGCTAAAGGGTACTACAAGGATCATTTCTAGGAACAGTTTTCTTTTAGCAAGACAGGTAAGATTGAATTACCTTTTACGTTGATCGAGAGAACTATAAAAGCATATTAAAATGATGAAAAAATTAATGGAGAAGCAAAAGCATGCTGACAGGTACCACCAGGATCATTTCCAGAAACGAAGATTTTTTAGCTAGACAGGTAACATTAAATACACCACTTTAACGAAAGTTCGCCATTTTGGGAATTTTTCTAGAGATTAATTTTTTGACTCGAGATTCGGATTGAGAATGAAAAAGTTAGCCAATCTATGAATTTTCATTATTTTGTTCCTAACTACAAATGACTTTATCAGCATTTAAACCTTGAGATAGTATAAGGGATTTGACCGTAAAATTGTCGTTTTTCACGGTCAAATCCCTTATAAATTATCAAACTTTTAATTCTTGTAAAAATTCAGTAGCTAATGATCGGCACTTGAAAATTCACATATTGACTATGTTTTGTACGAGGAATCTGAATTCGAAGCCAAAAATTACATTGAGCAAAAGCTTGAATAAATCTATGATGGCCCATTTTCGTTAAAATGGTGTATTAGCTTTTACGTTCATTGATGAAACTATGAAAGCATATTGAAGTTATTTGACAAACGAAAAAAGAAGCAAAAACATGCTAAAGGGTTATCACAAGAATCATTTCTAGGAACAATGATTTTTTAACTAGCTAGGTAGCTTTGATTTAAATTTGGCTTACATTGAAAATGATCGCAAATACTTTTTGTAACTTTGCAGAAAGAAACGACGATGAAGACACATTCCAATCACACGGCAGTTTGTAAGGGCCCCTTCCTGGAAATTTCGCATCAATATTCTCGTTTACAAAAATAGAATCAAGCCAAAAACAGCGCTCAACGGTCATTCAAACGCCTACGCCATTCCGAACACAAGATGGGAAAATGCTGACTTAAAGTGCAGTAATCTGTCGAATTTTGTCCCAAAATAAAACTTATATGCCGAATTACTGTCAATGAAACCAATAATAAATATTGTATTGGCTGAAAAGTATTGCGTCCAGACAGAACTTTTCAAAGAATCAAACTTAGGCCATAACAAACGACATTCATTCATTTACTAGGCCCACACAAATCGTGTCGACAATACCCATAGTCAGGCGAGATAGACTGACTTGTTGGATGCCAGCATGCCACTGGTAATAAAGCCATACAAAACTATGTAAACATTGGCCAAATGAAATTCGCCTCGTTTCAGAAAAAATGCAATATCAGCAATCCTTTTTTCTTGTCATTGTTCACCACAGCCTCATTTCAAGAAATGGGTTTAGTTAGCCAATTAACTTATTGTATTTTGAGTTATTGCATTTTGATTGGTTTTGCAGTTTTAGGATGAGTGTATTTACCAGTCAAATGCTTGGTGGGAAAGTTCCTTCCCATGGTCTTAAAATTGCCGGTAATGCAAGGCAAAAACTGTGGAAAAAACTGTAATTTCCACTGAGCGAAAACTGTTTGTCAGATTTTTTATGTTCGTTTTTTCTTTGGTGGACTGCGCATGCTCCAAGCACCAAAATTTATTTTCGTAAGAAAGTTCTTGCTCAGTGGAAATTAGGCTTTCAAAAATCATGTCGAAAACTGGGAATTCAAATCACTGCGAATTCGAGAAAACATGTTGAAAAATTTCAAGTTTTGTTATTCAATATGCTGATCCATTACAATGCACGAGTACACATTTAAAGACAAAAAATTCAAAACTACCAACTACTAACACAAGCGAATTTATAAAAATGTCAACTTTCACGTGTTATTCTTCACGAAATACAAAATTGCACTAGAATTGTTTATACGTCTATACAAGTCTCTTTGCGTCTATTTTCAGGTAAAAATTCTACTTTACAAAATCTGAAGAATATGTCTTGTGTGATACTAACAAGATACAAATGATGTAATGTGAAGCTAAATAAGCTGGAATACAAATGAAATTTCGGAAAATAAAATATTACAAAAATTGTCTTTATGAATTGGTACAGAAACCAATATAAAAAATGAAAATTAGAAAATTTCAAAAGAAATTTTTTAAAAACTATGAATTTTCAAAAATTGGCCTAGAATTTGGTAGTCCTGAAGTCTCATTGGAAATCCATTGCGTAATCCAGCAAAAGATCCGTTAGATCCTACTGAGTAATATGATTCCAAGTTTAAATCTGGATTGTGAATGGTAACGTTAACAATCCGGAAAATAAATCGAGTTTTGTTCACCGGATGTACGCAGACTATTATGTGGTCGATCACGACTCCGGTTTGAAACTAAGATTCCTGTTACGGATTGGCGAAATTTCAACAGATTTTTTCACGCGCAAATCTTGAATTTTTTGCCATGTTTGCAGGTAGGCCATCGTACCACAACACAAAGTGACACAAAATACGCACGAGGAAAACTGTGTCAAAAGATTTCGAGAATTGCACGAAAAAACCGTTAAAAATTACGAAAATTGGCTGCCCGTCTATTGCGACAAAGTGAGTTTACCTACCAGAAATGTCAAAATATTTTTAGCATAAAACCAAGTTTTTTGATTTTGCACTGTCAACTGAATCACCAACTTTCCGCTTACAGCCAAATTCACATCAAAGTTAGTATTACACAGCATATCCTGTTATTTTCTGAAGTTACGTTATGTTAAACTACTTGGAAGACACCATTGAAAGAAAAAATCTAATTTGCTTGGGAGAAAATTGTGTCCATCACTGAGGAAAAAGTTAATTTCAAATTATATTGCGACATAAAACTTTTCCCGACAACGGATACTCTAATCCAGACAAAGAAATAGCTTGTACGATATTTCGAAAACGTCTGGAACATTTTTGATTAAATGAATTGTCATAAATTCCAAGAAACAAAAAAGATCTCCTTTCGACGACATCTTGGTCAAAAATTAACTTCGCTGGGGCGACCATGTACAATTGCGGCTCACATTCCATCTTATATTCCAATGCCTGACTGCATGTAAAAGCATTTCTTTTCCGGAATAAAGCCCTTTAAAAAATAAAGATTGTAAGTTTTCGATTTCCAAAATCTCGGCTAGTTTGGAAAAATTTGCCAATTCCTATTCCTAAAACAGGAAATTGGAAGGTTGTTTTTGGCCAACATTTCATTTCTAGAAAATTTATCCACTTTCGGTTTTTCATAAGTAATCAAGCTTCTAACTACTAAAATTTTCTTATTTCAAGGCACGACTGCCAGCAAACATTTCCATCGTTTTAAGAAAAAGTTTATTTCGCCAATCAAATCACTATACTTTGGGTTCCTGAAATTTGGTTGGTGCGACAAAAAGCTTTGGTAGCCGGCCAATTTCAGGATGCTAACGTTTACCAGTCTAAGATTTCCAGGGGCGCAATTACATGGGGGTCTTGGGGGGTCCGGTTTCCCCCTTTAAAAAAAATCAAGGCCTTTACCCTAAGTTTGAAAGTATTTTTGTTATTATTTGGAGATTATGCAGCAACTAATTGACTTGCTAGGCACCCTAACCAACTGCGGCAGAGACGATGCCTTAATTTACGTTTCACTTATAATCTTTTAGTACCATTGCGCGACTGCCATCTGGGATTTACATTCAGGCATTTTATTTTGTCTCTGAGATATAAAAATCGTGTAAAAATGTAATGGTGCATGATCTCCCCAGTATTCGGTTGACGAACGAGAGTGGGGCTCCAAGTATGGAGAATAGAAATAAAGCCATATGTCATACTCCTTCAGAACAATTCAATTCATAGAATTTCATTCAAATCAAAAGTTTTTGAAGAACGAAGTACCCATATAGTGATGGCATATAAATAACCATATCTTAAACCTTAATCTCGTTCAAAAACACAGCATTTCTTTACAATTGTACGAAATTAGTTCCAAACCTTAAGAAACTATCGCTACTACTGTTATCAAATCAAATATCAATCAATAAAAGGATATAAAAACTTACAAAATCGAGTCTACAAATTGGTTTCAATTCTGAATGTTACTTATTATTGCAAATATCGGATTACTCATCCCAAAACTACATAAAATATCGATCAAGTTTCTGCAACTTAAATTAAATATAAAACTAAATAAATTGATTGAACGAAAACTATCAACACAAAAAGCAACAACGAAACCACTAAGTTTCAGACTTATCTGCACGAGATAATTATTTTCATGGACCATAATAAACAACAAGACATATTCACGTGAACATAGGTTATTAAAATATTCAACGTAAAACACAAGAAGCTTTTTTTGGGACACTAATCTTCATTTTGGAACACATTATTTTGAGATCAGTGTTGTGGGGGGAGAACTTTAGACTTATTACAAGTGTCGTAGTTACGCAAATACTATGACTCATAAAAGGCTATACTACGACTCATAAAAGTACAGGATGATTTCTGGACTTGGATTTTGCGCCTCGTAATCGCAATTCGAGCCTCGAACAATGGCGAATTCGAACTTCGATAATAGAATTATTGAAGCCTCCTTTCGAAGTTCATAATTTGTGCTCTTAAAGCCTCCTTTCAATGTTACCAGTCTCGAAGAACTCTATGGTTATGGTCAAACTAGTTTTCAAAAATATTCGAAAAGGAGACACCCCTCTGGCACCTATTTCATTTCTCTGAATTTTGATTGGCTCGAAGTAAAACAAAAGAGTAGAATCTCACGACATCATTGGATCGAATCTCTAGAGATTCAAAAATACAACACGATACAATCTGGTGGGATTCAAATGGTCAAACTTATGTTAAAAGATGTGAAATAAATTAGAATAATCACGCTAAGACAGGTACCAGTGACACTTAGTGACACTTTAAACCTCCTATTTATCAAGACAAACTCCCTTGCGTCTGTGCGGGTTTACAGTTAGCATGCTTTTGCATACGCAAATGTGACACTGCAAACGTTTTTGAGCTGAGGGAAGCTTTGAATTATCAGTATATCTATGATAGGATCACATCACATGATGTTGAGGAATAAAGTCACGACTGTACTATTAGCAAGTGAGGGATAAGAAACCACCGATTAACAAGGCTAAAATGTGCGAAAATCATGTTTACGCGCGAGACTCACAAAAGTAAACAATTTCAATTTGTGTTGTTATATTAGCTAGAACTACGTCAGTGTGGCGTACGAGGAAAAACATTCCCCATGGACTTTGTGTTTCCCTAATATGCCTCGTTCCTGCTGATATAATCTGAGCGGACTGGGCAAGAGTGGTAACAGTTAAGGGAGAATCGAAAGGTAGAAAATGTGTACTAGACCCATTTTATGAAAATATGTACCAGAATCTACGCACCTGTACCATGTACCATTTTATCTACGCACAGTGACTTAAAACGTTAAGGGTCTGATTAGATGGGCAGGACTAACTCTTTCAAGCAGGTCAGCTCGGTTACGGACAAGCCCGATTGTCAATAGGAAACGCGTACTGCATTCCACAAACCACACACTTGTGTTATTGACAAGAGCATTGCCTAAGTATTGCTAATATAAAGCATTGCAAATATTCTGAAGCCCATTCTTTAAAAATAGAAAATCAGACTGGAATGAATGGCTTAAAAACATATTTGAAGTCAAAGCAAACAGACAAAGCCAATATTCATAACAGATGGTTCGACAGAAAACCTGACTTTACTTGGCCTAAGACATGAATCGTCTGGGTCACTCTGTGTTAATTAACTTGGTTATGTATGATATTACATTCCAATAATTGCAATACGAAATTATCAGTTTTGACATTGTTGTGGCGCACCACGAAAAGGAGGTCCGGGACAAACGACAACTTCCAGCAAATGATGATAAATTACATGTTGGCTATGATTGTTGCTGAAATCGAGTTAAGTCTGAACCTACAGATTGTTTCTTGTAACTTGCTACCACTTTTGTCACTAAATTATCTTCGTGTCACGTTTCCTATCGTTTTTTCTGGCACTGGAGAAAGAATTCACCAAAAGCAATATGTCAAATCGCAGAGAAAGATCATGAAATTAGAAATGGTAACTGAAAAAAGTAAAACGAAACAACCTGGATACAAATTTACAAAATAGCACCCAAGCATCGGCCTAAACCAAAACATTAAATGAGCAAGTTTATTTCAGAACTTTACTGTCGTTGAAAAATGAAACTAAATAATTGGGAACGCCAGTTTACAAAATGGCTGCCAAGTATCTACACCAAAAATATGGCATAAAACAAACAATTAAATCATCACAATGGGTTCTGAACTTTACTGTCATTGTCAACGATAAAAGTAAATAATTGGGGAACGCCATTTTACAAAATGGCAACCAAGCATAAACACCAAAAATATGGCCTAACCAAAAAATTAAATCAGCACGGTTAGTTCTAAACATTACTGTCATTGAAAGACGAATGTAAATACTTGGGGGTTTAAGGCTGTGGCGGGAACCTGGATACCAGTTTACGATACGTTGCATACTCAAACACACATAGCATATGACAACAGTGGATTTTAAACGAAAACAACAGAAAATTACTCTTACTAAGAGCATTCGTTATAATGATCAACCTGTAATCAGCCAGCACATGCACCACTTACAAAATGGTTAAAAATAATGGGTCTGTTTGCACTTCTGCGGACCTTTTGTCGCGTAATGATAGACTTGTTAGGAAAGTAAGTTTTTTCAGGAATTTTCTCTCAAAAACCCAAGCCTCGTGAAACGAAGGACTCGTGAAATAAGTCTACGCACGCTGAAAACAGATCGCAAAGATAAATTGTTCTCTCTCCGATCAAAAGAAAGCATTCGAAATTTTAAGTAATGTATATTTCTTTTAACATATACATACGATGCGTGTTGCTCGTACACAAGTCTAACATGGCCAGGTGCTATAATAGGCTGTGCCTTCCAATACGATATAAAAGTCTACTAGAAGGAAAGAACAGCCTCACCGTACGCTGAAGTGCAAACTAGTCCAAAAATTTACGACAAAGTAAAATATTGGTTATAGGGATTATATTAACACACATATCACATTCAATATTTGCAAAACAAGAATGAACTTGCTTTATTAAAACGATCATACGTCTGGTCTACTTGTAAAATTTTGATTACAACATGATCTACTCGTACTTGATAAGTAATCTAGAAGATTCGCGAGGTATTGAAATAAATCTTAAACAATGAATCATGGATAGAAATAGCACGGACACAACTGCAAAAAGTATAACACTCGTTTTTTAAATATTATTTCTTTCAGAAAACGTGGTCTGACATTTGTACCTGACTTCGTTTTGAACAAAGCAGCAGAACTGAGAATTCTCTATAGTATCCTTAGCAGTAAAGCACCTTGTGATGGGCCTAATAATGGGCCTAATAATGGGCCTAACTGATAGCCACAATGCCAGCGGACAAAACAACAAAGCTAGCTTGGCAAAACAACATTGAACTAACTGCATTTTACACCAATAAAAGCTTTGTCGGATACCTTACAGCGTAGTTAGAAAAACTCTGTCAACTGTTATCGAAATATTTGTGCATGTCTTTTGAACAAAATTATTGTCATGATTTAAAAAGTTTACTGTCTTTGTTGCTCGGCAACTACTTGATTGATAAGATCTTCACCAATGCCAAGAAAACAAGTCATATTGCTATGGTTACGAGAAAATATCGCTGTTTTTCGGACGACTTCCTTGAAGTCCTGAGCTTACTTTCTGGCATTTTAAGTATCTTTAACACTACAAAACACTGAATTTTACGGAAATTAATGCAAATAATGTTTTGACTGAAAAACATTTTGTATTTACGAGTTTATTTGTTTACAGTTATAAAAAAAAACCAATCATCTCGCAGTATTTGTGATCACGGAATTAAAATTCTGTGATATGATTGGCTACTCTCCAAATATAAACAAACTAGTTGCTAAACGAAACAAAAAATTTCCTGATGACAGAGAAAGTAGATTTGCATCATTTCCGAAAAACCAAACCATAGTGAATACAGCTTAACAATGGTGTGTAATCCCAAGAACATTTTTCGAAGAATTATGAGCAGGAAATTATCTGGCCACTGTATCGTTGAGAAATTTAACATTGGTCCAACCTCGTTGTCTACAAAGTAGATTGACAAATTCTTTGGATTTCTATAATTATGGTTGAGACAGCAAACACAAAATAAGACCGATAAATGGGCGCCCGTTTGAAGTTAGACGGACAAATTTCCGGAAATTAAAAGAACACATTTTAGGGAACAAATTTTGCTTTCCAGTGATACCGAAACGTAAATGCCATTCAAACCATGCTTATCTGCGAACGCACGAGACAAAAAGCCATGGAGCAGTGAGACCACAATGAGTGCGGTGTCTGGTATATTGAAAACCTGTTAAAACAAGACTTTGAGAAAGTCTAGGACTGGTGTAAAATACAATAAATAAATCTTTCTAAGTATTTTATTCTCTGCACTCAATCTCCCACGTGCACTATATGCTCAATTGTGTGTTTTTGTTGCAACGTCTTCAAACGCTGCGAAGCCTGGATCGGTCCAAAGCTGATTAAATATCACAACAACAACAACAACAAAAAGAGCCTAAACAATGGCTTAAATAATATGGCCTAAATTAACATATTGTTAGACACAAAGAACGATGCAAATAAGTTACAAAGTATTCAAAAGCTTTAATGCATGCCAGAGACCGCACGGGTGTTCTATACTGCTCTATGTGCTTGTACTGTATGAAGGAAAGTGCAGCTTCACAAATGAGTGGAAATATGAAAGCCAAACAAAAATAGTCTTTTCTCTTGCTGTGCCATTTTTCAGATTTGGGTTCTCCTGTTTCTTAGCATAAATGCAGTGCAAACTGGCTGATTTAATATTCAAGTGTAGCAGCTGATTTAATATTTAGTGTCGCCAAATATGAGTCGGCGACGATTATGCAAAGAAAACAGACCATACTTCAGAAAGTGCCCAACAAAAACCCTCACCCCTGCAATAACACCAAATAATCTAGCTAACCTCGCTCTTGTTGTAACAAATCACCATTAAATATACTGGAAAATACTTTAAAAATACATTATTCTAAACATACAAAGATATGTCATCAGCTAATTGTCGAATGAAGCCTCAGAATTTCTGGACATCCAGGCAGGGGATTTATTGCACTTAATCCTCATAAACTTTCCATTGCACCCTTTAAAAACAATGTATCGCTGCCTTTTTCCAGCATATCAAAACAGAGCATCTGACTTATCATTTTGATGCATGTATCCCGCATATCCAGATGACTCAGAAAGCACACAGATACTATCATTCAAAGAATAAAGCTGCCACATTTTTATCCAAACGGACGTGATTCGTTTAAGAACATTTATGAAAACACAAAAAACACTTACCCGTACAATTCCTACTTGCTCTAGTTTCCATACAGTCAAGAAATATCAAAATATATCAATCTTAGCAGCTAAGTGCCTCATCATGTACATCAAGAAGCCGTGGAAACGGAGAATACAACAGCATCAGAACTTGGCATGCAGTCAGGATGCGGCAGCCCAAACGGCTATTCTTGTATAATGTCATCTCTCTGCAGACTAACTTCATCCAGCAGTGCAGTTGACTCTTGTTTGAACCTGCAACTCCATCCGGTAATTGATGTCACGTAAGCTAGGGCTGCGGAGAGCCACGAAGGAGAGGTAGATCGCACACACTCTCTCTCAAACTAACGCAGCTTCTACTCATTAATTATATAATTGGTTGCTTCCTCCACGCTTGATATGTCCGGATGACTGCGCAATATCGACAGTATCTTGTCAAATTGATCCGGAAACATTTCTCGAAGCTTGTCGAGCAGGTCCATGCGCGTCAATCCGTTTGGTGTTCTCGTCTCTTCCTTCGTCTCTGGCATCGGCCCCGGATTTTTATAGTACCCTTTCACAGGATAAAAGTTTCTCGTATCAAAGTATGGGATCTGATTGCCGTGTACGTTCGGTGCAAATGATACGACTCTTTGATGGCCCCATGGGCTTGCACTATAGTCGCCAGAATTTGGCCTACTCGAATTAAACTCGCCCGATGCAGGTCTACTGTTGCTACTGCAATAGCTAAAGTCTTCTGAAGGAGGCCGGCTGCTAAAATCTGAAGACAACGGTCGTCCAATATACTCACCACCTGACGGTGGCCTTGGTCTGTTCAACAGCATATACTGCCCTGTTTGTTGGGGCGAAAAGTGGGGAAACTCTCCGCTAAGCCTCCGAGCGTTTGCTTGCATCATGTCTCCCGATGAGCAAACACGTGGAATTGCTAGCTCATTTTGTACGTAATTCCCGTCTTGAAAAGGTGGTCCGGACACCGGGCGACCTTGGGCAGTTTGAGAAGGCATCGGATTGACCGGAACGTACGAAGTGGGTGGATTTGATATCCACAATTGCTCCAAGTTTGGCAAGCTTATCGGACGTCTGTTACTATCTTGGTGACCATGAGCGTTAGGCTGACAAGGATCCGATCGTGGTCGAGAAGCACCTTGCATTTGTTGTTGCTGCTGCAACGTGAGTAAGTTGGTGCCAACAAACGGCTTACCTCGCAATGTATTCGAATGAGAACTTCGCTCAGGGTGGTAAAATCGACATTTATGTCCAAAAGTGCATTTACGACCGTACGGGCATTGGCGGAGTTTATGTTCTCCAGTCGTTCGAAGGAATTCTTCCAGTGATGGACCATGGCGCCCCAATGGGTCATCAGGTGGCATAAAAATGTCATCATTCGCAAATGTGTACATCAAGAGTCGCCTTTCAATGAAACTTTTCCAGTCCGGAACATCTTCTTGCAGGTCCCGAAAATTATCGTTAGAGACAATGACCCCGTCGGTTTCTAAAGCTAATTTAACAATGTACCGGTCATCGTAGCATTGAACTAGCTTGCCCTGAATCCGGCGGGAAGGGGTGTAACTAAGAACACCATCTTTTTCCAGCTGACTGAGGAAATCTTGATCGATTATAGGAGTGTCAGGCTTGGACGCCTCTTTCCTCCAATTCGGGACGAAAACGGTGACTCTGTGGCCTCGTTTTCGAAACCAATCAACAGCTATCGCAATACCACGACAAGAGAATAAGGAGTTTTTGCCATGACTGAAAGACAAACAAAATCAAACAAGTTAACGCTATACATAGCAAACGTCAGGAACAGTTTGAAAACAGTAGCAATGGTTTATGTGCTAGCAACTCATATCAACTATGAAAAAGCAGGGGCTGCATCAGGGGGGGGGGGTAATCTAAAGTGGATAATCCCATCCCACTTTTCTTGAGCATGTACTTATGCTCAACAAAACAAATTGCAGTTCCGATAACTGATTCCGCAAAAGATGGCGGCAAGGAGTTATTCCAATGATTCATTGCGCTCGATTTGCGAATCAGTAGCAGTTCTATAGGCATTCGATAATCGAATGTAATGAATTTTGGGAGTGATTTCCTATCGCCATCTTTTGCGGAGTTGTCTTTAGTTGTGTATGCCTTTTAGCTATTAGTTCTCACTGAGTCAGTCCCACTTTGGCACGGCTATCCCCACCCATGTGTAAATAAATAGGCAGCTTTCTGTTCTGCCTCATTCACAAAGCAACCAAGCCCTAAAGCCCGCATCAAAGAATCTATATTTTTGGGTACCAGCTTGGCAAAGATTCTGGTTTGACATCCTTAGCATAGCCGTGGGATAGAAGAAGGATCAATTTGATATATATAAAAATTAGACACTTGTAACATGTACAGATTCTCCTGTCAGCTTTAATTCCTTACGAGTAAATTTTGTAAAACGTGATGCCCAAATTCAGCGTGAAAGTTTTTATATTTTTAGAGATTATTCATGCGGGTTTCTTCGGTATGCAATTACATTTAGAAAGAGCCACCACATCTAGAATGCCATGAGTACTCCAGTGATGAGTCTTTGGAAAGCAAAACCAAGCAAAAAGGGACCGCATACGAACAGATACATTTCAATTAAATAAGATGTAACGAAATTAAAACGACTGAAAACAACCTAACAAACAATACATCGACCCAGATATTAAATGCCCACCCAATATGAAAATGGGTACATATCTACAGTGACGCCGATAAGGGGAATTTGTCCTACGGTAATTTTAATTCTGTTTTTAATTTAGAGGCTCCAGATCCCAGGTTATCTCAGCTTGTAAAGGACCTCAAAATATATTTTACGCTGTGGTGGGCTGCATAAAATTACGCAACCTATCAAATCTGCAAGTGTTCCTAATTTATATTAAAAGGGTTGGCGTGGCTGCATTTTAGCTAACCCTTTCGCCCTTGGCATAGTCTTGCCCCCAGTCTATTTCGTGTCAAATCACAAATGCATATTTCGTACTCAATATATCGATGGAATGCTATATCGAGGGAATGCTATGAAAGTACTCAGCGAAATATTTGAGGTACTTGGCAGGACTTGGCCCATTACTGAACAACATAAAAGCGTCACAGTTTCGGGAGGTAAACGCGGATATCACTTTATGTTTATTTCAGATATTTCAACGTAAGTTCATTAGGTTGGGTTGTATGTGCTACCCCCTGCAAAATCAAACTTTAGCATTTGCCCGTTAATTTGAAATAAATACGGGCGTGAAAGGGTTGATATGAAGGGAATTGTATTGATATGAAGGGAATTGTATTGATATGAAGAGAATTGTATTGATATGAAGGGAATTGTATTGATATGAAAGGAATTGTAGTTTTGCCCGTCCTCAGAACCGCCTCAAAGCAGATTTTGAAGAAAACAAAAAAACAGCGATTGTTTTCATCTACGATAACTTTTACTCCCTCTCAGTTTCATATCTCAATTTCAATTGAATTTCAGCACCTCTGGCCAAGATCAACAATAGGACGCGTTGATAAAAACAAAACCATATCTAGCCGAGTTTTACTGTATAAGGTTAAAACATAAATAGAGGTCAAAAGAGAATTACAACACTTCATAAACATTGAAAGTAAAATATAAAACGCGTCTTTTAAGATGAGACACAAAAGCTGACAACAATATGGTAATATTGTGAAAATATATGTGGGTGTAGTCAGGGGCGGAGGATTAGAAAAAAAATTCGTTGTAAGTATTTATCGAAATTCTTTCGTCATCTATGCACCCCCTTTTGGCGACGTCCCTGGGTGCAGGCAAAAAACGTCCTCCAATTTATTCATGTGCATTTCATGCACTAGGTAACCACTCGGTGAGATAGCAACAGGTAAAAAAAATAACAAGAATAAATGGATAGAATTCTGCAGAGAAGCACCCATTCTGTTCTCGCTTTTTTTTCTCTCGTTTATTAAAGTAATATAAAATTAATCTGATCACTCATATTAGTGCAGGGAAAAAATGTCAAGATCGGTGGAAGTAAAATCAAGGCTTAGAGAGGTTCCAAACGCTCACGTGCTTGCCAATAATGAACACGCACGTAGTCATTAACCAATGCAAATATGCATGCATTATACGTTCCAATATGAATGTATCTACGTAAATTCTGAATTTAAATCCTGAAAAAATACCAACAGCAACGCTGAAACAAACCCAATACCCAAGTAAATAGCAGCAACAAATATCCTGAGAATGTTGAAGAGAACAACAAAAGCGAGGCAAATACGAGAGTTTGACTCACAATTCGGTGTGGCCTTTTTCGATGTGTCGAGTTTCATCTTTTTTCCTCCGCAGTTTCCTTTACTTCCCCGCAGAGCTTCATTTAAAAACGTCGACTTTCTCGCGGAGGTTCATTTAAAAACATTGATTAATAAAAGATGGACTTTGAGAAAGTCAAGGCTGATACTACAGTTAAACTCACATTTCGGTGTGGCCTTTTTGAATGTGTTGAGCTTCCTCTCCCTTTCTCCTCCGCAGTTTCCATTCATTCTCCGCAGAGGTTTATTTAAAAACGTCGACTTTCCCGCAGAGGTTCATTTAAAAACATTGAATAAATAAAAGATGGACTATAAGAAAGTCTAGGCTGATAATGCAGCTAAACTCATAACTCGGTGTGGCCTCTTAGAATCTGCTGAGGCTGCAAGCATAAAACTGAATAATAATAATAAATAGGAGTAAGGGGTAAGAGGACTAAGGCCTATAATTATAATACAGCCAACTGAGTTATTTAATTATTTAAAAAATCAAACCGATCAGAATGCAAACATGTTCGATAAACATGGTTGTTGTTGTTGTTGTTCAATCAGCGTCTGGGTGTAAATAGAATGTAAAAACATTTGACGCTGCGGAAGAAGGAATTTAGCACTGCATATTTTATGGGAAAAGGTCATGGCGAATGGAGCAAAAGAAAAAAATGTGACCACATCCTTTCATATCAGATTAAAACAATTTTTAATTTCGCTTCTCGTTGCACATTGCCCTTTGATAAAAGTCTACACCAGGTCATACATCGCAATTTTGTCTTCAAATCATCATTAAAATGATGAGATATGGGATAAATACAAAGAGTTGGGAACAAAGAAAACATTTCAGCTTTTTCTTATTTGTGGCAATAATTATCTGAGAGTTTAGAACTTCCCATTTTCTAAGTAAAACTGCCAAAATTTGGCTTGGAACTTAGGATAAGACCCGGAAAAATCGCCTTCACCCCACCTTCTATAGAAGGACAAAAATCAAACGTGCGTATTTTGCACCTGCAATTACGTAATCTCGCTGAAATGTAGCCATACCACCATATGACAATGTGGTGAACAGATTCTTAAGATTTGCTCGTAGAATCCCAAGCTCATCTGTTACATTCAAAACCAACACTTCCTGATTTCAAATTGACAAGAAAATCGAAATGCCAATATCTGGCTTGGATGGACTTCAGGTTAATTAGCAAATCGTATCCTTTTTGACATGAAGAGAACGAAAAAGCAGCATTTAAATTAATAAAAGTACCACGTTATCAGGACAAACAAAGACACTCCTATCAAGACATTTTTGGGACAGCGATCACTCCATCAAGATATTTTTGAGACAGATATCACTCCATCAAGACACTAGTGCCTGAAAATGAAAGTTTTTAGTTACACACACGTACTATAGCCCTGTTTACACTATGCAAAACTAACCTGGGTTGAACCCGGGTTGAGTTAACCCGGGTTCAACCCACTTTCGTTTACACTACAAAACAAAAAATCTAACATAAGTAGGTTGAACCCGGGGTGAGCCCGGGTAGGTTTTTGTAGTGTAAACAGGGCGTTTATAAGAAACAATAGGCTCAGATTTCCCAGATATTACAATGGGTTTTATTGCTCTATTGTTTTCCATAACAATAGAAAACGACAGAAAAAGTCAAGAAACAACCTAAAAACTCCGGTCCTTTGTTTCTTAGAAAAAAATACGTGTACTATAAATGTAGTCGAGGGTGAAACTTCAGAAGTCAAAAATGGAGGAAATATAGCATCATTGCATGGGCGTTAAGAAACGTGAGTTGTTATTCTACCGGTGATGTGTGAGTGTGTCCCTGTACCCGTGATGCACTAGAACAACAACACTGGAACAACAACAACGACTCACGTTTCATAATGTCCATGATCAGTGTGGTAGTAACATATAAAGAACCCATTCCTTTCCGATATGCCTCTAGACAACATACTGCGGGTACCAAGTAATATTTCAAAGTTTAATGTTTTTGGTGAATCAATGTTGTCAAGCAATGTTGATCTTAGAAAAATTCAGGTGAGAGATTACAAAATACATCAGGAAATTCATCTGGTCACATGATTCTGACGCTTGAAATCATTATAAAAAACCTCTGGTTTTGCAGAAACACACAATTTGCACTTTCATTTGGCGTAACTCAGCGATTATCAAGTCAATTTTCCCAAACAAGGTATCAAACTTCGAGCTGAAGCCTCTTTTATAACACCCAAGCAGAAACAAAGAAATCAAAACTCAAGCTCCTCCACAGCAGCTTTGGAAACGTGTAGCCTTTTTTGGGGCACTCGGTGCAGTTGAAACCCGCTCCAGCGATCAAACTCTGAACTAGAGCTAAATCAACACTGAAAACTCTGAAGAGCTATTTAAAAGAGTTGGAGTTAACGAGAGTTAAGGTTAGAGAGGGTCAACAGGACATGCTCTCGCAGCAAAATGTCTACTAAAAACGCATCAGTACACAATGGTAATTGCATGTAATCTCCACCAGTTTTCAAACCTCCTTCACAACTACCGACTGCAGCAGCTCAATGCAGAACGTTGCAGAGTATGAATTGGACGGCTTTTCAGTGAAAATCCTAAAAATGCGATCACTAAATGTCTGTAAATAAAATTATGTATGGCAAATAGACTAAAAAATGTCTGTAAATAAATGTCTCTGAGCTATCAAACTTTTTGCTAGACAATCTACTCCATTCTCAATTGAGGATAAAAACAATAGGTAAGAAACAATGCATAATAAAACGAACAACCAATTCATCTTAAAACTAAGAAGCTAAGCTACCTGAAGTACATTAAGACGCCTCTTACTTCCTGCCTTTAAATAACATGGAATGATAGTCGTGACTGTCACTTTTATGAATGACTTAGTAGAATCATCAAAAGTAATAATCTTTAAGGATAGGCGCCCTCCTCTAATAAGCTTTAACAAACGATACCCTTTAAAAAAGACCCCCTTAAGTAAAGGAATAATGTTGCACAGGGTACGTTTGTTTAAAAATAAGCTGGCCAATAGTATAATAAGCCTTATAAACGACTCCTTTTATTAAACGACTGCCTCGATAAAAGCACTAATCTTGCACTAATAATGCTCTTTAAGTTAAAAGCACGCCCTCCACTAACAAGCGCCAACTGTCTTTCACTCAAAAATAAAATAAGCGCCCAGGGCGTAGTAATTACAATATTCAATACTTCAATTCAGCCTGGGTACAAATTATAGTCTGCACTGGACAGCAATCATGACATAATATTAATCATTGTCCATGGTCCGATTCCATACAATATATTCTCCAGAAACTTCCTGTCATATTTTACCCCCAACACAACCGGACAGACAATACAACCGGACAGACAATACGACCATGTCAATAGGGTGTCGATAACATAAAACACACAAGACAGTAACAATATAAATAGATGTGTATGCAACACGAGCATACAATAGCTCTTAGAGAGATATGAAATGTCAAAGGTAAACGGATTCCATATCACGTATAATGCAAATATTGGACAATAGTAGGTCAATTTCAATGTTTCCTGCATTAATTTCCGATGTCCCAGTGATAAAGAATTAATATTAGCTTCACGTGGTCTGGTTAAATTTATCACACAATCAAATTAATCATTCAAACACACGTTAAAATATTTTTAAAGGTAATTTTAACTGCCGTGTAACTTTTAGGCCTTGTTTCCATTGCTGGATTATTGATCCATTTTCGATTTTGCGCTGCCATGAAAACAATTGAAAACGGGTTAATTCAAGTGGATCGACTTGAAAACGGAGCTATTCAAAAACGCATCGTTTTAATGATAACAATCAGAGCCGAGTTGTTTGAAAACGCTGCAAAACCACGATGCAGAAGATTTTTCGCAAACGAAAATGAAAACGGTGTAATAGAAACAGTTCTGTTTTCATTCGTCTTCGAGATGTTGACGAAACGGTCGTGCCTTTTTGATCACGGAGTGACATGAAAACAAAAATGATTTGAAAATGAGAGGAAAACGGAGTAATTGAAACAAGACATAAGATAGATACCTAGAAGGTACATACTTTTAAGATAAATAAAGAAATAACGTTTAGGATCTCCTTAGGGTGTTCCGTTTGCCATTTCAAAGGCAGTCAATTGCATAGATATGTAAAAGATATGTTTACACATTCAGATAATATAGATAGTCAACCCCCAATGAACTACATCATGAAATATGTCTCTCAAAATGAAGAAGAAAGGGCAGTTAGCTAATTTCACATATAAAAATACTGAATTCTGTCTTCGGGGGAGGGGGGAGTCAATTACATATAATATGATACAGATATTCAGACAGTCAATTCCACTAAATTATAGTACAAAATATGTCTCCCGAAAGAAAAGAGAAGGGAAATTTAATAACATGCCTGATAGACAAAAAAACGTCCGCGGTTTGCTGGACTATTCTGCAAATCATGTTTGTTACTTGGTTGTAAAAATAACGCAGAAAATTGCCCGAAAGATGAACTTAGATTTAGAGATATCATTTAATCTTCTTTAATAATCATAAGGCATCCAGATAAATTAATTAATTAATTAATATATGAATAAATCATCTTCTTTAGATTTTGATATGAAGATAATTTTTTTTTGGAAAGTCCATTCCTTGAATTCAATGTAATACTTCCGCGTGAAGACGATCAGACATATGTGAAGTGTAAAAGACGATCAGACATATGTGAAGTGTGAAAGTGTGCTAATTCAAGACGTTCTCATTGGCCATTTACATTTTGCATCTGTCTGCTCGATTTTACGCAGTAGCGTCGAATTCACGGAATGGACTTTCTATAAATGTTCTCAATTAGTTTTAAAATCCAAAAGAAATACGTCGTGTTTATTTTCGTCATTTGGATGATTTAAAATTATCGCTTAAGATATTTCTAAATCTATGAAGTTAATTGTTTAGGAAATTTATGCGTGCAAGGCTAAAAAGTAACAAACATAATTAACAGGATAGCCCAGCAAACGGCGGAACTCTTCTTTGGTCCATCCGGTATAATGTAATACAGATATCCTAAATGGATTATAGGGTCATGGTGCAGATAGCCTAGCCAATTCCCCTGAATTATCGTGAAGACAGTCAATTCCACTGATCAGAATGAGTCTTGCGAGTCGCAAACAGAAATCTGAAGAAGGGTATGTTCGCAAATTAAAAGATAAAATTCTATCAATCCTCTTTTCAGGTACCCCCCCCCCCCCCCCCGGCACACCTCCAATTTTCTTATTATTCAGTAGCCAATATCAAGTTTCGGGTTGTTTTCTATTTTGTATTCAGAAATTATGTTAAAGCAATAAACCAATAAAGATCTGTGTCTTCTGATTACAAACTAAATTTAAGAAATTAAATTAAATTATAGCTCAAAACAATCATTGTAAAGTGAAATAGATAACTTGGCCTTAAGATACGTCTGACAAGCCTCAGCAGGATAGAAAGTTCCATAAAAGGTCAATGACACGTGGCAGGGGGTACACCCTAATATACGGGTAGGGGCGAGGGTACGGGTATGTGCCGCTGATCCATACTGAGGAGTATGGCCAGTGCACGCACGAGATAAAGTAATAGGTTCAATAAATGCACACCCAAAAACCACCTTTGCACGCACAACAAACAATAAAAAAATTTTGAACCGTATTTGGTGCTGCCCAATCCGCTGCTTTCATGCTCTCTCATATCTGTTCAAAATTGCTATAGCCTTATATACATACATACATACATTACATGAAGTCTAGGATGGGTTTGAAGGCAGTACATTCTCTAAACATCATGGGTATTCAGTAAAAGTTTCAGTAAAAATTCCATAATGTTGGGTTAGATATTAGAATTGCCCTGAATGTTGGGTACTTTGGAATGAAACACAACATTATTGTTGGGCGACACGCCGTATTTCAAAACCTCGACGTAGCTACATTTCTTCGTGCATTTCCCAGCCCACGTGGCAAACTGAATAACAGGAAAAAATACATAACAACTTCTCAAACAGATACAATCGATTATTTTCGCACAGCTTCGCAGTTTTTCCCATTCTGAGGTTACCAAAATTGGCTCTTTTGTGACCGATATATTTTTTGACGTCATACATCATAGTCGTCCAGAAGCCACAGCGAAAAAATGAGTTTATGGCTAAACAATGACTGCAACAAGAACTATTTTGACAATTCTTGCTTTTTATCTGAATTTGAATCCTAGTGGACAGGTATGACAGGCAATACTAGAGCACAGTTTCTGGACTTGAAACCCCCATAGTTTTGGATCATTGAAACGAGGTTTTAAGAGTTTTTCTGTTCAAGTTGGAATTTGCAATTGTTCGAAGTTCAAATTAAGATTACGAGGGGGGAAATCCAAGTCCAGAAATCTTCCTAAATTGTTATGAGTCGTAGTATAGCCTTGCATAACTACGCTACGACGATTGTGATAAGTCTACTGGACACATTGCTAACCATCGGTCATTGATTGCGGCGAAAACTGTCCATGTTACAATTTTTTGACCACTTTCGTGTTATCTGAAAGTAAGTTTTGGCCTAGTAACGATTTATCCTCAGGGAGGGGGCAGAACCATCTAAATCGGATAGGGGTGTGTGTCCAAGAAAATCTTGAGCTGACCCAAAAATATAATGGAACGAAAACCCAAACCCAAAACTATAACAGTAGATGGAGCATGTTATGCTGCAATTTTGCTGCCTATTTTTATTAGCATTTCTATTCTTGATTTTAATTTTCAAACCCAAAAACATATTATCGAAATAGAAATCCCAGACCCAAAAATATAGGACACGCCCCCCTATTTGTGAAGATCTTCTTGCAGTATTTTGTTGTTATGTATGCGAGCGAAGGCTGCTGGTTAGCAATGGGTCTTCAAGTAAAGCAAAGAACCTGAATTATAAAATAGTGTGCATGCAATTAAAATTTACCATGCCACAACTAAAATTAACCATGCCCCTACTTTGCAACAACTCTATATTCTTATACTATAACACTTTTCGTTGCTTAAAATGCCATGTTTCTTTCAAATATGTCAAACGCTGAAGACTATTTTCTTAAGAAAATCTATTTTATTAAAATGTTGAGGTTGAGCTTAAAGCCTAAATTTTAAGAAAATGCAAGCTTTAGGTTAACATACATTCATTGTGGTAATATACATTTCATTAAATCGCAAGACATGGATTTATACAGCAGAATGAGGCTGTAGTTGATGAAATTAGAAACTACATACATAAAGTAGTAGTTAAGGCATGATGAATTAAGCTGTACGAAAGTTTTATACTTAGCACTCACAGCTATTGCGTACACACGAAAGACACTTTGCAGATAAGGTTTGCATTGGCTTTCTTAGTAGGCCATGCCTTCGCAACATTCGGAGTGAAATCATTTTGGGTATTTTGCACAAAGTAGCACTTTAACCGTATGTAGCTACCTGTGTTGTAATGTTATTGGCTATTTAATAACAAAGGCAATTTTTAAAACAAGAATGGGTTAAGGGAAGGGTTGCTGAACATTAAAGAGAAGTGGAAAGCAATAAGGAGTTCGATTAAGAAGTCGGTCAGACAGAAATCAGTGCGTATCCGTACGTTGTAGTTTCCTTCCTTACAGCTTCCAGCTATCGTATCAGGCATGCACGAGAGAAGCTCGGCTATCTTCTTCTTCAACAATTAAGTTACTAAAAGTATACACTGACTATGACTAGGCCAGATCAGATTTCTTCATACTGGAAACCAAAGGATAACTAAAACTTTCAGTAATCCCCTCGATGAACATTCCCAGTTCTTCAGTTGGGAAAAGAAAAACAGACAAGGAAAGATTGAATTTGAAATCCACGCTGAACTAATCCCCATGCCATGCAAAATAAAATTAATGCTAAAATCTTCAGGACAAAGGAAAAATGAGTAAATGATGAAAAATTCACCAAATGATCAGCATGTGTGATAAAATATAATGGATTGACATTTTTAAAAATGAGAACAGTGCAGCAAAGTAAACATCTTAAAATTTTCAAGACACTATATAGCATTGGTCTGACATTTTAATTAGTCCCTTTGTCTACCTGCTTAATTAAATGTCTAAATCTAATTGGATGCATGATTTTTTAAACACTAATCAAATAATTTTTCCTTTAAATCTAATCAAATTTGAAATTTCCACACTTCAATACAAGCCTGTTTCTCTGAAAACTATTTTTGGTAGTTACGGTATAAACTGGCATATAATATTGCTCGTTTTGGAGTATGTGTTATAAACTGCGTAATTTGTGAATTATATTTCAGTAAAATCCCAGTGTTTTCCATGGATAATTTGCTTCGTGTATTTTCATTGCTATAAAAAGATTCGCATTGTCTGGGTGGTCTTTTGTGTTTAAAAAGAGCATTGATAACAAGATAACAACTTCGTAAACACCAGTGAAAGCTAAAATCCTCGTGTTATAATACTAAATTTAAAAAGACACATTTTTGTTGATAAAAACAGGCAGGACTTTGGAGGAGTTTGCGCATGGTCAGTAATAATCGTGAAATAGATGTTTATATATATATATATATATAAACAAAGATAAACGCATGAAATGGAAAGTTGGCCTACATCTGTATTATCCACTGACAGACAAGGTTGTTTACATGCTAAGCTACTTAGCAAACATCATTTCTTCAAAGAAATCACTTCAAATTAGTCAGTATTCTAAACACATCACGCCTGGCTGATTATTCTATCTTTAAAATGCTCCGGAATAATTGGCACCCCTGTACTTTAAAGTAATTATCGCATTATGGGCTTCCTTTTCTTGTCGTAAATGAGTTACGTTCTCAGCCATGCCGCAAATGTATGCATGGAATGCAAGTAATTCTATGGGATTCCAGCCGCGACAAAAACACGCAAACGTTTCAAATATGTAAATGTCATTGGCTAAAAACAAGTTGAAATTGCTCAAATATTGCATATCAATATCGCTCGGCCATCGTTTATGAGTTTCAGTTTGCACCACTTTTCTTGTTATCATCCATCAGTTTTCTCACAAGATAATACAGGTTTAGTGACTTCTAAATGTCTGTATGTAAGGTCAATTCGTAAACAGAGCAGTTCTGTTCACAATACAAAAACACGAAGTGGCCTACAATATTTTCAAATTTCTGAAATATTGAACCACAATATCAAGACAGGCTCATAACAACTTTCCAACGAATTTTTGTCTTATTGCTTAAAAAGAGTTTGATGACTTCAAAATGTAAATTTAATGTGAATTAAAACACGGCCGCAATGTCAAGGAAAAGTAATGAAACAAGATAAAATTTCAATCAATGTGATAATGATCATAGCTTTTCAGACAATCATTAATTATTGAAGAAGTTTCAAAAATCTTTCAAACTGCAAAGTAAACATTGCTTCAGTGTGTACATAAATAAAAACGCAAAGTAAACAATTGACCATATCAATTGCAAATCTACACCAGACACCAGTCTAAAAACGTATCTATTAGGTACCAGACACCACCAAACACAAAAATATCATGATATTCACAGTCCTACCAAGGCTAAAACCAACACACCAAAAATAAATTTTCGAACAAAAGATTAACTAAATTATGGAAATCAATCATGCCACTGGGAAAATAGTAACAACCAAACAACACGAAAAATTAAAGCATCCTGTATATATATTCATTCTTTATAAAGAACACTCTTTATAAAAAACAAAAAATAAGAAACATGTCAGGTTCAGATTAGAAAAACAATAAATAAGATTAGATTAAAAAACACAAAATTATTTACATATCATTTTTATTTCATGTACACTGTTCCTATCAAAATAACAGTATGAAAATTGTACTTTTGGCTACTGTACTGGCCTCGAAACCTGTTTACACTTTAGGCTGAGTTGGGGGGGAGGGGGGGGAATAATAAGAAAAACAACCTCAGACTGCAGCTACCTGTTCTTTTAAAAAAGCATGTACCTAAATATGTATGTATCAAATAAATAAATAGTAAACAAATAACAATATGAATTTACTCATATTTTTGGTACCACACACAACATCATAGACTATGATATATTTTTTGAATCACATTCAATAAAAATAACTTTCCAATGATTCCAAGTTTCAGGAAATAGATATTCTGTTACAAAACATCTGCAACAAACTTGATGTCAAAATCGGGGGTTATGTTACAAATTGTTACAACCTGAAGGCTCTGCAAATAAGAAAACTAAACCAATTGATTTACAACATATCCTCAAGTCAACTTCTCCTCTTGTCATAAAATATTTTGATAAAAAATACACTCACACAATTGAGTGGATATTACATTTAAAACAGACTACAGTAAGGTGATCAAAAGACAGTTTCACGAGCCAAGTTACAAGAAAGCTGACCCTATAACTAGATACTCATACAGACCCTTCACTTAATTATAGTTGAATCAGACTGAAAACAAGCAAAAATGAAAATTTTGAAAATTTACAGTTCACATCCACTGCCTGTTATCTCAAACATTCACTATTTCGAAACAAATGTCATTTCCCCTTGCTGCTTTTCTTATGAATACTGCCGGTTAACTCAAATACTCTCTAGATCTCAAAAGTTTCTTAATTTCCCATAAGAGTTCAAGACAGCTATGTATGTCAACTATATGTATTTATAAGTATGAGTGTTATTATTTAGATATATGTTGTTATATTGACAGTACACAAAATATTTTTTGCGAAAAGGTGACAATCAACAACTATTTGTGTTATTATTTCGCACATCAAATTGTGTATAATATATAAATATATATTTGTTAATGTAGGCAATAATTGGCTGTTATTCACAAATTAAATTTCATAAGTTGGAAAACATTAAAATTATTATCCATATTAAATGTGGATAAATCATGGTCTTAAATATATGCTGGATTTCATTTGATAGGAATTATGGAATATGAAGAAATCTTATCAGAGCAACCACTGTTTAAAACATTACTATAAAGTGCAAATCTTGAAGGAAACTGCCATTAATTAATCAAAGTGTATGTGGATCAGATGAGGTTTTTTCACCCTCAGTAAACTGTCATGGAAAAGAAAAGTGAATATGATCTTCATGGAATAAAATGCAAAAAACAATTTAAATAAATTATCATTCAATGAAGAATTTCCATCAAATTTTGTCTGGTCATTGGGGCTTCATTGGGTAAAGGCTGGTAAAAGACAAATGCATAATTATTACTTTCACCTTTGTATACTTTTGCCACTCTTTTTAAAAGTATCAAACAAAACAGTTGATGGAATTTGAAAGAACACACCAAAAGGTTGGCATTTTCTGAGAGGAAAAATCGTAACTTCATTCTGGTAAAAACAACAAATATGGAATTACAAAAATAAATATGAAAGAAGAACTTATTAATAAAACGATCTATTAGCAACGTCAACCAGAAGATTAATTGAATGAATGGATTAACTTTCAGGAAAGATCACTGTTTGTTTACAAAATCACAACAACTGATGAACAATACAAACATACCTCATGGCAACATTACTGCCATCAATGACAACATGCCTCAAAATGCTTGCATCTGCTGGTCTTGGGTAGCCACTTGCGTTTTCAATTTTCATTTCGTCAGCTTTTCCAATTTGCTTGGCAGAAGTCGAGGCCTTGATTAGTTCGTGTAATAGTTCGTTCTGATTCACAGCAGTTTCAGTTCCAAGTTTCTTCATCGCAGATTTTACTTCATCTTCACTGTATCCTAACTTTATACCAAACTCCATCAAATCAGCTGTCAGCGAATTGTCAGGGGGCAAAGCACCATTGTTAAAAGTGCCACTCCCCTGTGTTTGGCCCTCGTTGTCACATGCACAACCCTCCTGTTTCTCATGTTCGTTGTTGTTGTCACATAAGAAATTTCCTTTCTTGGTGACATTGGTTATTTTTGTACAGGCACACTTTCTCTCGCTGTCATCCTCCAAACAAAAGTTACTCTTTTTACTGTTGTTCACCAAATCGCACTCCTCGCGACCGTGACAGTAGAATTGAGGAGGAATAACATCACTCAATATCTCACCATCCGTGCTGGCATTTAAAATATGATTATCCGAATTTAGAGCAATTCCTACGGCTAGCTCTTCATGTGTTTCGACCGTGGTAAAATCCGCTCCTGCTATGTCCCGCTCTTTTATAAACAAATTTATTGTGTGTTCAATATTCATGGCTGCGTTCGTAACTCCATTGATATATCCACTAATTTCGACAATCTCGCCATTATTTCGAAACGAAATAATAGCTGCAGTTTCCTTTTCCAATTCAGTGACTTTAGCCGATATAACTTCGAGCAGAGCGTCTGTGATGCGAAAACGAATAATTTCTTCTGGGTTGGATAAACCTTTGACATATTCCTAAAAAAAATGGAATAAGGCATTCATAGATAAAATAAATTTATATCCTTCCGGCTCATTTCACCAACAGAACAGAAAATTTTAACGCACACATTTTTTGCTGGAAAGTGCTCCAACTTCACGAATTTGTATTGTGAAGATAAGCATAGTTTTCTGAATTGAGAACAAAATAGAAGTATTAGATAACACATACAGCATAAATAATTAAATTTAAAGACGCCAAGTAGAATTTCCCACGGTTATGAATGATTAATTAGCAGTTTTAAGTAGGGATACCTTTTTCTCCAAAAATAAAACACAAAAAAACCCGATATCGAATTTTGCTAAAACATTCCATTCACTGAAAACTGGCATTTTCCGTAGGTATCTTAGCTTTATTTTTACAGATAATATTTTTTTAAAGAAAAGCAACATAAGTAGACTAATAAAAGCAATTTATGCTATATTAATTGGGCACAAGAAATGATAACAACAATAATATTTCAATCCAAGTAAAAAATATTTGATCAATGCAATGAGAAATGTCGTTCTCCAAAACAACCTTTTATAATAAATTGTTTGTGTCGTAACGTCGCGTTTTCAAACATAAAACAACATGAAAGGAACCTATGCAATATTTGTATGATTGAGATGAGGAGATATCTCTTGAAAGAGATCGGTCTTGGGCGGGAGGAAAACAGTTCAAAATGAGTCACGATGTGATGTCGCAAATTTGCCCCACGTTTTGTCAATAAAGAAACAGTAAAACAGCCGTCGCTGTTGAATATAAATTACGGTCTTTCGATGCAAATAAGTACACACATTGCCAACAAATTTCCTCAGTTTACACTAAAGTAAAAATGCCAATTTAAAACACAAAAACATTCCATGGAAATCATCACAGTGCAAATCCCCAAGTCTGGCTGTATGAAAACCGCAAGTGAGCAGCAATCGTCAAAATAATATGTGGGCCTATATATCAGAAAAAACACTCACTCTTGCTTTGACGGCATTCTCTCGACTTCCAACCACCTCTAGCCACTTTCCTGGACTGACCATATACTGTTTCCCTTGATTTGAACCATATTTTAAATCAACATTGAAGAGATCCTTTATTCGATCGAATTTCTCTTCGACTTCCTTCAGGCGACTGTCTTTCACGTAAACATCCAGCGTACATTTCTTCACAGTCTCAGCCATCATGGAATAGTCTCGGCTAGTTATAATAACTCTACTACATCTTTTCGTAACTTTTAATAATGACAAGCATATGTTTTGAGAACATTGAGAATACGATGTTGCGATTGTATAAACAGAAATGATGTTGCTTGCTGATCGTAAATTCCTTCGATCATTTTCCCATTCTACTCATGCATATCAAGTATTTGTCAAACCGTCTTCTCGAATTGAGGCACGCCTCGATCACAATCTCGCCTGACCAAAACACTGAACACAAATTTCCAAGTCGCATACGGCACACCGACCAAATTATAATGTAAGCTATATTTCAATGAAAACTTTATTTGTTCTACCGCTGTTCTCGTATTGAAATAAAGTAGGGCGGTGGGCAAACTTTCCAAACTTTATGACTTTCGAAAATCAAGACCAAGTAAATTTCATTGGGTGGAGACAGAACCCACACATAACTCCCACATTCCAAGTCATTCAAATATATTTTATGGTGGTCTAGGTTTTTTAAAAGTTTCAAAAGCAAACATTTCTTATTTCAAATATAAAATTTCTAATATCAAAATTAGACAATTAAAAACTAGAAACGCCAATATTCACACAAAATAAAGACCATGAGGCTAATATTGAGATATTTCAGTTCAATTTTAGTTTCAGTATCATGCATCAGACGCTTGTAAAATAAATTAACGAAATAATGTATAAGACTCTATTTCGTGTATATTTTGACTTTGCAACATAAGGTCTTCAGCCTCAAATGTTCTTAACTTTCAAATAGGATTTGTACCAAATTAATAAATTGTAAAAGGCCTAAAAGGGCCTAAAAAGTATTATTTTACAGTACGAGGGTTCAATAAGCAAAAAGGGGTTAGAAGTCTGAACGTATTTTCAAAATCTGTCGCTTGGATCTTGTTGAACATTTTAAAATCATATCGTTTTGCAATAATCTTGGAAAAACCCTTTTAAGTAAAACTGAAAAAACTGATATTCTTCCTTATCTACCGTCTTACAATTCTCCAGTATTTTAGGTAGAAATTATCCATTAGAAATTATCTTAGCACGAGCTAAATTTATTATCCAAGCAGAGGCATGCAAGAAAAGAAAACAAGACACTCCTTTGCCCCTGACAATACAGACATCTTACATTCTCTCGTTATTTTTATTTTGCACTGCTGTTGTTTTAAATTGTATGCTTATAGGTTGCCATGCCTTTGTATTAAATAGAACGCTCTGCTAATTATAAACAGTAACACGCTTTCAAAAAATAAAGTTCCAGTGAGTAGGCCTAAAAATTCGCATACTTTTCAACTTGAAAAATAATTTTTATTTGATGGTTGGTAGTTTTTTCTTAGTTCATATTTTTAATCAAATGGTAGGTACTCCATGTAAAATTTGTATACAACTATAATTAGCATTGTCTCATAATCATAATAATGCATGTACCCAAAAATATCCAAGGGGGAGTACCAACTGATTTGGGTAGGGAGGCATATTTTTGGGTCTGGGATTTCGAATCAATAAATATATTTTGGGCCTGATATTTTTTTATCAAAAATTACAAATTTTATATTTTTGAGTAAAATATTAAGAAATATCATGGAAAAGTTTATAGAAATATGTTATAGGGAGCAAAATTTCATCATAATAGGCGCCATACTATTACATTTTGGGTATGCCTTTTCCTTCAAATATATTTTTGGGTAAGCTCAAGATTTCTTTATTATATGGTATTACCCCCATGGGTAATATCCTTATTATATGGTAATGCCCCTAGGGGTAAAATTTTCTTCTTCTTCTAATTTTGCGCCATAGAGTCTGAAAGAACACCATGCAACGGCTCTACACATGGAAAAGGCTGTTGAATATTCTTTCCCTATTTGAAATTACTGTATTTTCAGTCAGTTCCCAAAGTATATATACCATGCCGAAAACAAAGTGATTTGATAAAGAAAGTTTTGAACAGAGAAACTTCCATATAACGGACACCTTTGGGACGAAAGATTCTGTTCGTTATATTATTGGTAGGCGTTCGCTGATTGGAGGTCTAGTTATTAGGGTTTAACCATATAACGGAAATTTGAGAAAATGGCAAGGTGTCCTTTTGTCACAATTACTTGCCCATTGTTAGATAGATATTAGTGCATGTATTGTCTATTTAGGGTCTGTTATTATCAATTCTTAGGGTATGCACTTTCCATTTCTTTTTGTTATGGTTTTTAAAACATTTATAAATTTTAAAGTGTGATTTCACATGCTCTCCGTCACCTGCCTATTGAACTTAACCCCCCCCCCCCCGGGGATTTTCCACAATCAAAGTTGTTTTATAATGTTCTTTCAGACTATATAGTGAAAATTTAGAAAATCAAAAAATTATTTTTCAACATCACATTTTGCCACTCTTTCTCTTTCATTCCAATAGTAGAAGGCATAGACTATGTAGAAAGATTAAAGATTAAATCTCTTCCCTTCCGACAAATTTGCGTAATTTTTTCAAATGGGCAAAAAGGCCCCTAGATTTCGACCTCAGGCTTGCACCAAGTCAAGACCATGGAAATGGTGCAGACCCTGGGAAGTATAGACAGATGAATGTAGACGGATTTATTTTATTTTAAATTTAACGACATCATAGAATCACGCTTGTCTTTCTACTTTCTAAATTTATTTCACGGTTTTTCATTTCGTTTCTTCAAAATGACGTTGCGGAGGAGCGTGTTTGTAGAATTATGAAATTAAATACCCAGTTTGTCAGGGTATAATTTTTCAAATTTGTTGACACTTGAATGTAAAACCTCGTTTAGCCTTGGGCGGACGATAAACGGGTACTAAGAAATTGCCTACTTAATTCGCCCACTAAAAATCCATCATTGGATGCTAAATCAAAACAGTACATCAATTGTCACACGCTTTTTGAAATCTTTTTGAAAGAGACTCTTTACAAACATAAACATAGTCAAAACAACCACAGAAGGATTAACTCTAATTTTTAACAAGTCCTGATTAGATATATCAAGCTTCTAAAAAGCAAGAGAGGAAAATACCCATCGGTGACGAAAAAATGACATTAGCAATAAAAATCACATGTACGTTTCTGTGAAAATGAACTTTGAAAAAAAAAAACCAGTTCTGAGTAAATGTTAAAAAACTGTAAACAAATGCCAAAAGCAGTCAGCATTGAATTATTTCCTATAGTTGCTATCAAAAAAGTTTGTTTTTCCAAATTGAAGACTTACTTGCGAGAAATTCAAGAAAACATTTTGGTTTCAAAACCATACATCTCGATCCAGAATTGATGAACACTGGTACGAGGCTGGAAGAGCAAAGCACTTGACTTGCAGATCAAAAGATACATTCTTGACAACCCTGAGACTCAGGGCAGCATTTACCCATGGGCCTCCAGATATATTTTCAAATTTTTTAATACTTTCTTGCTGGATATGACTGAATCCTGCGATATAGACTTTTCTTTCCCGTACAAATCCTTTCTCGTTTTCTTCCCATGTACCAATACCGAGGAGGATGCTTCTAAATAATGTTTTGTCACTTGACGTTAGATCGGGTACGTGGTTAAAGGAGCCCGGTCATAAACAGAGTTAATGCGACCCTGCCTGCGTGCTAGACCCACTTATTTTAGCCATTATCAGGGGATCAAGCCAAGGTCAACAAGCGACAGATGACTACACACTACATCGTTCCTCAAAAATTGGCCAGATAAGGATCGCCTCGTTTCCGGAAAAATGATATGTCAATAAACATTTCTATTGTTTATCTCAGTCTTATCACAAGAAAAAATGCTTAGTTAGCAAATTGTATCATCCAATTATAAGTTCTTGGAATTGTATTGCTTGGACTAAACGTTGTCGAATTTAGCCTTTCAACTTTTAAGATTACCAGCAAATTTATCAGCAAAAATAACCTTGTTTGTTCCATTTTTACACAGGAACTTGAAATTTTATGCCATCGAAATGACAAAGATAGTTGTTAAAAAGGATAAACTTAAATTGTGATGCTTGATTTGTTAAAGTAAACGTGCCATTAAATGCTGTAAGGGGGCTATATTAAAAGAGGTTATAATTGACTGAAATGAAAGCAAATGTATGCAATCGATAAATTAAGTCTATTCTCCATTTTAAACAAAATGAATTTTTATTGTAATTTGCTCATATTACTAAATTTAAAAACCTTGTAAAATAAGCAAAATTTAGATTTCTATATATGTGAAATTATATTAATATTTTCCAGCAACAAAAATTGTCTTCTCCGCAGAAGCTACAAATTAAATAATCAGTATTTTCTTACGTCACTGACCAAGCCACTGGGCTCAGCAGAACAGACCTCAAATTAGAACTGGGGGTAAAAACAGTAGTCAAAGCCCTACCATATTTGATATCATTGCCGTCGATGATATCCACACTGCGCCAAAGTCTATTCAATTTTAAATGCCTATTGCTAACATAGATGCTTTGCACGCCGAACGAGAAGTGGCTTTCCTTCGCAGCGGAAAAGTAAAGTCTGCATACAAGCTAGCAATTTTTGTTGCTACCTATTTTTGCTCACTTTCTGGAGGAAAACTTTGCTCACTTCCTAATTCAGTCACTTTCTAGAGAAAAAACTTGTGTCTGCAATAAAAGTTTGCTTTCTTTCTTTGTCCGTCACTGCATGAAATTTCTCTTCATTGCTTCGGGGCTTAGTTAGGCCAAATGTGACAATCCATATCATACAAAAATCAGTGCTTGGGCTGCAGAGCACCCAGGGGGGGTACACCCTAATATATGGGTTCGGTTATGTGCCGCCGATATGAATGGGTTTGAGGGCAGTAAATTCTCTAAACATGGGTATGATTTTTACCAAAAATGCCGTAATGTTGGGTTAGATATTAAAAATATTCCTTAAAGTTCGGTGATTCAGAATGAAAAACAACATTAATATTGGGTAAAGACGAAAATTTGAACATTAAAAATGGGTATGCTTATAAAATAGTGGCACACTCCGAAATCGCTCACCCAAAGCAGGCTACTGAATCCCTTCCCATAAAATAAGTGAAACTATATTGTTTTAAAATGTTTGGCAAAAATTACGCAAGGCTACGACAAGGACTACTAAATTTCTTAAATTTCGATTCCATGATGTCACGTGGAAGCTTAGATTTGTTTTTACCCGAGGCCCACAAATTCTCTGCGCGGCCTTGACTGTTGGGGTCTGCAAAACTGCTTTGATAACCGAAATGTCCTGTATAAACTCCTTATCATTACCTGTAAATAGTTTGGCTTATGATTCTATTAGCTCAAATTAAATCATGTCGTAGACTTTCCAAACATGTGATTCTAATAGCTTAGTTGTAATTTCTGCAAATCTTCACAAAGCCCCATAGTGTCCGCAAGGAAGATGTTATTTATGCAAGCCACAGTAATTTCTTATAGCAAATTAGCACAGGATTTCCATTCACCAAACATACCGCACTTATGGTACGTGACAGAACCACAAATTGTTTCACCCATTACCGATCTTTTTGAAGTAGAAATTATAGAATCACCGGCTTCTTCAAATTCGATTCATCAATGTCGATGAAACAGAAGTGACATAATAAGAATTGGATTCTGACGAAACCTTTGGAGAAATTATTTCGAAAACTTATTTGTCATACAATAGCCATATGCCTTGTATTAGGTAGTGCTGTATTGATATTAAAAAACAATGCATATCTAAGAAGCAACAGAAAATGTGATGCTTTGTGTTGAAGTTAGTGACTTTTTGCCTTTTAATCTTGTACGCCTTTCTTAAACTTGTACGCCTTTCTCAATTAACGTTAATAATTTGCCAGATATTCAGGGACGCCGGGAGCTGGAAAGGGCAAGGGGGTAAAACGTTTATTTTTAGGGCAAAACAATAGGAAAGTAGAGAAGTTTGCAAAATTATCGAGGGCAAGGAAAAGGGACCCTGCCTCCCTCATGCCCCTCTACTCCGGCGCTCCTGCAGATATTCAAGGTTATTTCGAAACAAACGAGCATTCACACCATTAACATAAATATGGGACCAGACAGAAACTCGACCACAAATTGTTTAGATCTATAAAAATTAGGGAGACTGCACACTGCAAAACATAGGTACTCGTTTGCGGAACAGCAACAGCCAGCATATTTCTATGAGGTCAATCTCTAACCACAGGACTTTTAGCTACCATTTAAAAAATGTATCATTGCCAGCTATGTGTAGCCTGCGTGTAGAGGTTTACTGTGAATTGCGTAAGAGAAAAAAAAAGAAGAGAAATAATGAAAAGAACTGCGTAGGAGAAAAAAGAGGAGATAAATGAAGAAAATAACAGCGCAGGAAAGAACTGCGCAGTTCTTTCGTTCTTTTCTTCGTTAATCTTCCCGTTTTTTCTCCTACGCAGTTTCAAAGTCAGTTCACAGTAAACATCTGCACGCAGCCTAGCTATGTGTTCCTGATAATCTAATGAAATCTTATAATATATAAGAATCTCATAAAATTACCCTACTAAAATTTAGACTAAAATTACTAAAATTTAGACTAAAATTACACTACCCGTGTTACTTACCCTATGCACCTAGGCACAGTAACTGCTCCGAAATGGAGATGCGGTTCATTATCATTATTATCATTTAAACATTTTACATCGAACAAGCTGTCTTAAAACTGCCCTACTTGGTACATAACTCATAACTTGCCATATTACTTTCAGATCAGTATAATATTAGGATCAGGGTTGGCAAAGAGTCTTTGAGAAGGTGCCAAAACAGGACGAGGTTTAAAACTGTTACTTCGACACAAAACCATTTACTCATCTCCATTTATTTAAATCACTTACTCATCTCCGTATGCATCAATATCAGCAAAGGCAGCAAAAATAGCAGTAACGATGCCAGATAAGATGCCAGGAATGCCATGAAGATTGTGCACACCACAGGTGTCATGAACACTCAGAGTTTTCCGCAAGATCGGCTACAGTTTCAAGAAGTAAAAGGGTAAATTTAAATACATGCAAAATGATAAACAAAAGTAAAATTTCAATATAGAATTTAATGAAAACTAACGTTTAATAAAAGTTCTCATCAAGTATCGGGTGTCCCAAAAAATGATAACATCTTTGATCAAGGCTAGCAATGCGAGTTTCATTCAAATTTACTCTAAACAATTTTTAAAATAGTTCTTGGTAGTCAACTTAAAAATTCTTTTAGGAATCATCGATCAAAAAGTTTTTCAAAAACAAAGTATTCATTTTGAGGATTACTTAAAAAATTATTTTTGACGGATTTGAGCGATATTTTCTACACTAGCCTTAATCAAACATGTTACCATTTTTTGGGACACCCGGTAATACTTCCCAAAAATTAAAATGAAAATTATTGTGGTTCTTGGTTTATTCGTGAAACAAGAAAATATAATAGCGCATCGGCTAAACTTACTGTGATATGGAACCATGGAACCTTATAACATTTTTTCGAAGTACCTAAAACCACATGATTCAACATAAATCTTTTAAAGGTTGAAATTCTTGTCATGGTTTTTTAAATAATAATTTCGCAAAATAATGAGATAGCTATTCAGCAAGCTCGCAAAGTTCCACCAGGATTGCGGAAAGAATTGATGGGCTCCATGCTGGGACTAATATAAATATAGATTTCCAATTTTGACTATATTCTAATTTAATTTGAACATCCCAGTATTTTGACAATTTTTGAAATAGTTCTTAAAAATATCAGAATTATTTTGTTGTTTGATAGCAAGATTTTATGCTGAGAATTTCTATCGTAATTTATTTCGTTAAAAATAATTAAATATGGGAGGGATATGGGACAGTTGTTACATGAACTCCACTGTAAATTGTTGTCTCCTCGTCTTTCATTTTTTAACTTGCTGCTTATTTATTCAGAGGCAGGCATTTGAAATGTTTGGATCCTCGATTGGAAGCAATATTTCAACGCGGATTTCGGCTTGTTACGGAACTTCATTTAGACTACTTTCCAAACGATTTTTCAGCCAATTTTCGTCGGACCTTTTCGCGGATGTTTTTAATAATTTCGAGGAAAACAGTGCATGAAAACCGATGAAAACGACTTACGGTAAGATAATGAAAAGCGACCATGCAAAGAAATCCTCCAGTAAACCCAATCAACATTGCTGCCCAAGGTCTAATCAACAGATTCGATGCTGTTCCCACGGCAACACCTCCTGCTAAAGTCGCATTCTGAATGTGAACCTTTAACGAACGATTCAAGATTTAATAAACTTCAAAAGTATACAAGCGTCACAACAAACCAGCCAGGCCTAATCTGTTGGGGAGAGGGGGGCTAAAACAAGCAAATCACTTTAGAGAAGCTTCGATGAATATTGGGGATTTAGCTGGTTTTCTCAAAAGGTTTTCTCAAAATCTTTAACGAATTTCCATTCCACTTAAGTGTTTGAGATAGCCGCGCCGGGTTCAACTGTATTCCATTCTTAATCGACTCTCCATAGAGTTAAATTTTACTCGAAATGCTTTGTATATCTCTTGAGAGTTTCGAGTGTTGATATTGCTTTGGTTATCTTTAAAACTCGCTTTCTATAAAAAAAAATGCATTCCTCTAGAGAGTTCGAGCTTTTATTCAATTCCCCATAGAGTTAACTTTTACTCAACTGCTTTGTATATTTCTTGAGAGTTTCAAGTGTTGATATTGCTTTGAAAATCTTAAAAACTCGCTATGGAACAAATTTTAATTTCCCTTTTAAAGTTTGAGGGGAGAATTTTGAGCAAAAGATTCAGTTTTGAACGTGTCAATGCGATTTGTCACTCTATCTAAATAGTAGATTTCAGATTTCACACCCTTAACGCAGCCAAAATATAATGGTAATAAACGAAACAATAAGGTTTTGCTTTCCATGTTCACTTTGATTTGATTAAATGCACCCAAAGGTGTGAAATCTGTTCTTTCAAAGCGCGAATCGTGAATCTTTGTTATGTTCGAAACGGCAATCGCACGTTCGGTTCCTTGTTGGGGTCAACCATAGTCATAAGAACAGTAAAAGAAACCAAACATATGCAATAGAGATTAAGTTAAAGATTGCAGTTTTTAATTTAAGGAATTGACAAAATATTGCCTCTTACCATGTTCAGTTTACCATTCTTACTGAAAAGTGGAGACAAAATGTATGTCATGGTGCACGAAGCAGCCAATGAGAAATAAGTGTTTATTATGACACGTGACTGTTGAGCTCCAGGTCCAAGCAATGCACCATTAAAGCTAGGCCACAAAGCCCATAAAATACACGTTCCTGATGGCAAAAAAAGAAAGTCGAACAAGCAAATATAGTTGTAGAAACATTTGAGAGTTTGCTTGTCAATAAAATTTGTTTTCTTTCTTTCTCAAACATTTACATTTAAGGTGACATTAAGACAAGTTCCAAAAGGTCGCGTGCTTCCACTGTTTCAAGATATAAAAATTTAACACTTTTATTTAATTATATCTGTGTCTATTGTTAAGTATAAAAGTTAAGCTAAAAGTTAAAAGTATAAAAGTTAAAAGTTATCAACAACTGCTTTTATAAATCTTTTAAAAGTTAATAAATTGGCTTCGTAAATCATTTGTGTTCATGAATTGCGTAAAACACTTGCAGCAATGCAATAATGATGGCAATATATTATTCTTTATTTAAAGTAATCATTTAATCGTATCCTCGTAAGATACCAAACTGAACCATGGGCTTTAGTTAAAGTAGAGTTTATACTTGATTCCCACTTCGATTTCTCTCATTCTACCTGTTTTACATTCCGTGTTTTATGTGACAAAAATAAAATACATAATGAGAAAAATCGAAGTGGGAATAAAATACAAACATTACTTTTCCTAAAGCCGGTGGCGCAACACCCAGTGGCGAAGCCAGAGGTCATGCCAGTCATGCTGAGCATGACAAACCATTTTCAAAGATAACATTTTTTTTAAGTA
>JAYJMH010028434.1:0-17644 GCA_036873815.1 Phacellophora camtschatica
TTTAATTCCTGACCATAATTGTTTCATGTTGTTACTGTTCTTTTGAAAGTAGTTATAGAAGTAGCTAGCTTTACTTTTATTCAAGGAGACCGAAACCCGATTTCTAAACTTTTTGTAAATTTCCGATATTGCTGTTCCGTTTGGGGTTGCTAGAGGATGTCTGATATGCAACTGATTCAGAAACTGCAACATAGAACTGCAGGAATCATTACTCTATCCAGCTATGATGCCCCAAGCCAGCCACTAATTGAAAGTCTAGGATGGAAGGCAATAGAAGAACTGATCAACTCTGAATCTAAAACAATGATGTTCAAATTCCTTAATCACCTGGCTCCAGAGTACTTCTACATCTACCGGGTGTCCCAAAGATATAGTAACATGTTTGATTAAGTGCTGAGAATCTCCCTAAAATCCGTTAAAAATTATTTTTTTAAGTAATCCTCTATAGTCAGCTTAAAAATAAAAATCTAGTTTGTTTTAGAATTGAGATAGTAACATTTCAAGTTCAAATTTACCTCCCACTCAAACCAGAGGTATTAATGTTGGCCTACACTTTTAAAGGATCCTGGTTTAGGAGCTTCTGAATCACTGCAGTGTTCCAGAGAACATACATTGTTTTTGAAAACACTTCTGAACAATGATTACAAAAAGAATATTGAAAATCATTTGTCCATGACTAACTTTTTGGAAAACTGAAATTGTTGTTTAATTTTTGGTAGATTTTTGGTGAAAATGCTGAAAAAAGAGAAAGCACTTCACATTGGCTGCATTGATAAATAAGCATTTAATTTTCAGTTTTTGGGTTTCTTCCTAAGTGTGTTTCCAAGCACCATTAAATTAATTTTGTAAAACGCTATAGTTTAGGAGATCCAAGGCACAGTTAAGACGAAAATCTAGACCTCTTGTTTTGGGTTGGAGGCAAATTTGAACTTTCAGAATTAAAATTGCGACTGTCAACGCATAAATAATGACAAAATAGGCATCAATTTTTAAATTGACTACCGTGAAATATTTTAGAAATTGTTTCAAATAAATTTGCTACCGTGAAATATTTTAGAAATTGTTTCAAATAAATTTGAGTTAAACTTGCAGTGCTAGCCTTGAGCAAAGCTGTTACCTTTTTGGGGACACCCGGTATATACCAATACGTTGCAAATGCCAATTACTTGCAATACTGCAAGAGGGTCAATGACCCAAAAGTAAAATTCGAATAAAAATCCTAAGAGTCCTGATTACAAAAACTTCTAAAATACCTATAATTTAATTACTAAGATTTAACTTGAAGGAATCCCTTATTCTCGCGAAAAAGCCATTTCTATAAGATTCAGTCCTACATACATTGCATATGTACAATGCTAGAGAAATCTGTATTTTGTTTGTAAAATAGTCTTTTGGCTGAAGGGCAGTCTCCTTTTATCTGAAATGAAAAATGACTGAAATGACAATTTACCTAATTTAGCTGTTAAATCATTTTGATAAAAGAAGAATTGACGCCCGTACGAAAAAGGCTGGGGAACAAAGCTGGGAAAACTAGGATTTCCCCAGTTTTCACAGCTTTTTTGGCCCTCGATCCTAAAGAGCTAGAAAATTTATTTTCAACAAAACTGGGAATTTATACCTAGAAAGTTGGAAAGACTGGGAATACTAGGGAAACATACCCAAAAAACTGGGCAGTTTTGCCGTAAAAATTGCAAGTCTAAATAGTATCAAAGAAACAACTTCAAGAGATGGAAAAACTAATGCTAGAATTGGTGAAAGACTGCTAGTACAGGTTTTGCTAAAGCACCGGAGAGGTTTTACCAAAATTATCCTGTTGGATTCACAGATTTTATTATCGAATTGGTTAAGGTCATTGTACCTGTTCAAGCAAAAAATTCGTTTCATCAGATGTCTTTTGTTCAATCATTGGACTACATGTTTCTCTTGTTTGATTTCATAGTTCATATATTTCACATAAAGTTTTAAGCTTTTGAATAAAATATACTTTGATTTTAAAAAATTGCCGTAATAGGACATTACGAAATAAAACCAATAAGGCTAAATGTTATGTGCATACTTTAGCGGTTAGAAGCTGATCATTTTTAAACCCGGACATTTGGTTTCCTTCCAATTCTGTGGTTTTGTTAAGATACTTGAGTCGTACTTAAGAATTTGCTCCAACAAGCGCACGTTTTGCTTGGCTTCTGGTTGTTCTTAGTATCACACAGATGGGTGATACGTTTTTCCCTCCAATTCATTGTCATATTTTGCTTATTTCTAAGAACAGGAATTGGAGACAGCAGTTACTGTTCAAAAAGCTTTGCATAACTAACGAACCAATCAATTTCATTGAAATTTCACACACAGGGTCACAACATTGAACCTCAAAGTTGTTTCAGAATGTTTTCAAAATTCAGCAGTCCAACTTTTACATTGTTGTAAAATAAAAAAAAGACCTTGGAAACTATTAACATTAATTTGAATGTTGGTTATTCCGAGGTTACACAACATATCAAGATTCCCTGACACCCTTTTGTTGTTCATGACCTTCAGTCTTTCACGGACACATTGTTTTTGCTGCAAAGCGAGTAGTGAGGTACACAAAGCTGTTTGCACAGGGGTGGTAAAATATTAACTGTATAATTTGCATTTTCTGATAACCACGTGTCTATATTGTTTTTGGATTTCTCATTCAATTTTTCACAAAATGATATACACTCCCCTCGCAAAAGTATTGCACCAGGCGACAAAAATGGCCGCCAGCAACGGCTCCTGGCCTAATCAAAACCATTTGCGCAATGAAAGCACGAGAGTTCAGGGGCATACCACTTTATGTTTTGGCAAGTAAATATTTGCCATTTCACTGGCTTTCAATTAAAATTAGAATTTAAATGTTATTTTGATGTTTTGATTGAATAATTCACTGAAACCCTGAAGCAATGCCTTTTCAAGGTTTTTCAAAGCAAGAATATGGTAATTCAATATTATTTGAAGCAAGGAAGAGAAACCTTTGTTGTTATGCTAAAAGATTTGCTGAGAGAAAGGCTTCCATGAAGATATCAAGGATCGAAATATCTACCGGGTGCGCCAAAAAATGCGGAACATCTTTGACGAGCTACCAAAAATCGTGTACTGTGATCACAGTGATTAAAGTTGATATTTACGTCAAAAAGGCTAAACTAGTTATACATAATTTTTGGCGATTTTTAATATAACTTTCGTTATAAGCGATTTTCAAAAAATTGTCTATTTCACAAAATCTCGAAAACATTGAAAAACGTTGATCAAATTTCAGAAGCTTGAGAGCACGTGGACAAAGAGAGATTCCCACAACCATGTCCAAGACCCTTGCGAATCAAAGACTCTTTCAGTTTTCATGCGTTTTCAGTTTTCACGCGTCATTTTTCGCAATTTGAATAAAGGCTTTTCATTTCTTTTCAAAGCATGAAGTCAATGTCTGACCTCAATGATATCAATGTTTTTGAATGTTTTCGAGCTTCAATGAGATAGACAATTTTTCGAAAATCGCTCATAACGGAAGAACAAGCATAAAAAAAATCGCCAGTAATTGTTTTTAACTAGTTTTGTCTTTTGGACGTGAATATCAACTTTAATCACTGTAAATTTTTGCTAGCTCGTCAAGGATGTTCCGCGTTTTTTGGCCCACCTGGTACAACAATTTTAGATTAGTAACTCTTTAATGGACAAAAAAGGGTACATGCTATAAATGTAACATTTTCTCGTCGATCAAAAGGCCATTTCACCTAAAATTTTATTGAAACATCGTACGTTTACTGCGGTTTTGAAATATCTGAATAAATCTATTTTATTCCAGTTTTGAAAACTCCTTTCCTGCTTTAAAAAATTATCATAAACATAAGCAGTTTCCAAATTTACTCATCTGAAATTGTTGTCGATACATCAATCCTCGATATTTTTATGAAAAACTTTCCCTCGGCAAATATTTTATCATTACAACAAAGTTTGAACTTTCTTGCTTCGAATAATATCAAATTACAATATATTTTCTCAGACGAACCTTATATTTTATCGCTATTTTTTATTCCTACTCCAAAAATTATTTCCTGTATTTTTTAAAGTCATTGCTTCAAAGTTTCATTGAATTATTCAAAACATTAGAATAGCATTTCAACTTTAAATTTAATTGGAAGCCAGTGAAGTGGCGAACATTTTCCTGCCAACATGTTGTACAATGAAGGCCGTGAGTTGTCTTACTGTTTATGGGTAAATTATTTTTATTAGGCCAGGAGCCCCCTTCAGCGGCCGCTAACTTTTGTCGGCTGCTAACATTGAAAAGCTAACCATTCTGTTGTTGATTTGATGTTAATGCATGGGTATTATGCAGACGATTTGTGTCAATCTAAATGAATAAATTTCTTAAGTTCCCTTGTTTGTCTTCGTTTCATGTATGTTTGTCTTCATTCCATTGGTATCTTTCTCCTCATGGTTCACATACAGTCGGTTTGGCTTAACAAGCTAAAACATAAACATAAATCGTGTCTACGATACCCCTGGGTAATCAGGGATTTTTACCTTATACGTTGGTGTCTCCTGAGTATTATGTTGTTTTCGTTTCTCTGTACTGTCTTTCAAGAAACATATGGGTGAGATCTGCACAGGGTTGTGACTATGTATCGTCGAGTCTCACTTGGTAGTTTCTCAATTCTATATATGATGTTTTCTCGATTTGATGGCTTCTCAATATTCACAGGGTTGATTGAGGGTTGAAATTAAATTGATTGTGGGATGAAATCCGAGCGCCTGCAAGGCTTTTCTCAGCCCTGCTCTTTCGCCACAGCTTTGCCCAAAATTAACAGCGTTTGACTATGTGTTAGTTAAATCATAATGGCGGCGCTCCAGCCAATCAAACTGTTTTTTCGGCTGTGCTGCCTAGTTCATATTAAATCCATTTATATGGTTTTAGAGTGAGATAAGAATTGTTGATCTGGCAAGAACTGTTTTTGTATAATTTTTCAAACTTTCCTACATAAATACAAAATATTTTTTGAAAATTAGAACTGAGGGTTTATTAATTGCTGTTTTTTTAGAACCAGATTTGTATCTTGGGCATCGAAATATTTCTCTTGCACCTGACCAATTAGCCAGAGATTATGCACTCCTCAAAGTGCTCCTCCGAGAAGAGGCTCATGGTACGCCTATTTTGTTAGGACCAGATGTGGCAACTTTGACAAGGGATAATTACTTTGACAAGTGAGTAACAGACTACTTTCATTTTTGCATTGAGGTGATCAAATTGCAAGATATATCTGTATTTTTATAATCATGAATTACGTATGTGATAAAATAAACAACAGATTTTTCTTCTTTGCTTGAAGGGGTACAGTAATCTTAAAATTAGTGAAAATTTGCGTTTTGTGATTGATTAGTACTTGAAGCATACTGTAAAGTCATTACGATTAATCATTATGCTTTTTATTATTCAGTCACGCCATTTTAGAATTTGCCTTTATTAAGGATTCGATACCGTCTATTTGGGGAGCAAGATTCTTGTTTCCTGAGCATGCCTGCAGAAGTGTTCTTAATAAGAAAGGAAATATATTTAGAAGTGTTTTCAAGTCGAGTGCTCAACACCTGCATAATTGCTTGTCCGTCAACTACTCTACATCATCACCTTGCCGTGGGGGAGTAGCTTGAGTATCCTAATGTTCCTTGCAGCTGTGCTGGCTGGAGATGAATCTCCTGGTAGGGCCACCAACGCCAGATAGGTGAAGGGGTAGGAATCAGGCCAACGATGATAACTTAGAGAAATAAACCTCTATGGTCAAAATAAATCTCAAACACCAAGCTTCTGGGTATATGATGATGCTTGACATGCTGCTTGCTGCTCACTTCGGTAATCGACATCAGCTTGCAATACAACGTATTGGATAGATAAACAGTCAAAGATCTGTTCTTGTGCTGTTAAACAGAGACAACTTTTGTAACGATAGTGAAATTGACACGCCGATTTCAAAGCGAAAAGTCGTCAAAATCAAAACAAAGCTCTTTCAACTTGAAAATGTAAACATCTCCTCCACAACTCTGCATTTCTTTGCTTGTTTTCCAGTTGAGCTGGTTTCTTATTGTCTTCAACGGATAATTCCTTTAAAATTGGTCTGTCAATTTCACTACTGTTACAAACTTTTCCTCTGTCTAACATTAATACATATGTATACAATAACAGATCTTTTTTCATTTTGCAGGTTTTTAGTGAATATCGACGATGGAGTTTTAGATGCTGTGACGTATCATTTGTGAGTGCTAATTCAATATACTTCATATGGCACTATAATTTAAATATTTTAGCTAAAGTAGTGTAACTTATTAAAAATAACGAAGTATGTAAAATAATTTTAAAAACTATTTATTGCATAATCTTATATATAAAGACAGCGCGTATTGAAATTGCACCTCATCTTTTTTCTTGAAATGACACCTCGTATTGATATTTATTCATTTCAAAAATTTTATTAAAATATGTTCCAAGATCTTTCCTGTTCTTATTATTAGATGTTAGATTAATTTGAAACTATTTAACCTGAAAACAAGGTATTAACAGTTTGTTCCACGAAATACATATTTTTATTTTACATGCCACATGGCAACTTTTACTTCTATTTTTTGCAAATTTTTATTGCTTAATTCAAAGATCATACCGGGTGTCCCAGAAAAAAGGCTTCACGTTTGCAAAGTTATTGTGGAGGAGCCTTACTTTTTATATTTTTATTTTCTGATTACATTAAATAAAGTAGACTTCAACTTAACGTAAGATACATTGGTTGGCAAAATCAAGTGAATAACTGCTGAGTTATGCCAAATAATAACCAGAGTTTAGGGTTTCTTCAAAACCAGAGGTTAGCCTTTCCATTGTATTGCTTAAAATTGTTTCTTGTGAAAAAGAAGCTTTTAAATTAACATTTTGAAGATTATTGATGCCTAAATGGGAAACATAATGAACCAATGAAATTTAATGGCTGTTTGAAGGTAACGACACCAAGAAAACAAAATAAAAAGCTTATTCTCTGACTTGATCAAGGAGGATATCTTATGAAAACATTTGACATACTCCGAAGCAGCTATGTTGAATATTTTAATTATTGAGCAAATCTCATTTCTTTTGCGATGATTTTTCAGAATTTGACCTACTAATGTTGGATTTAGATCAATTCAGTTTAAAGTTAACAAAAATTCAAGAAATTCATCTGGTCACATGTTGAGGTTTAGTATCATTATCGAAATCTCTGGTTTTGCAGAAACATTAAATTTGCACTTCAGTTCGGGGTAACTCATCAATTATTGACTCAATTTTGTAAAACAAGGTATCAAACTTCAAGTTGAAGCCTCTTCTATAACACGCAAGGAGAAACCAAATAATCAAAATTTATGTTCCTCCCCAGCAGTTGTGGAAATGTGTAGCCTTTTTTTGGGACACCCGGTGTAAAATATTTGAAAAAGGGGGCCTGTAATTAGAGAGAGATCAGGCTATTAGAGAGTGGGCGGTAAATAGAGAAAACACGGTATCCGCTCTAAAAAAATGCAATTGTGTTGTGGAGCGCATGGGGCCGGGAGACTTTTTCATTTGCAAGTAACCGTATGAACAAATACGTTCCTTCAGTTTCTTCAGAACCCAGGTGGGCACTTGGCCAGATAGCCCATCTGGGTTCTTTTCAAACGTAGTAGTTTAATTATTTACCTTAGATTTATCATATAAAATTATTTTAACACATGTATATTGTAATTAAACTATTTGAATAACATGAAATTGAACATGAAGTTGAAACTGTTTGTCAAATTTGATTGAAGGAATAGCAAATATGTATTTTTAGGTTGCCCAGTCCCCCGGCGCTCACCCCTTTTAACTCCGTTGACATACTTTAAGACAGTTATTCATTGGAAAGATGCTGTCTTTGATGATGACAAAATTACTCACAGTAAAACCGGTTATTGTTTGGTCGCTGAAGTAAAGAATTACGAAGTAGTTGGACCTTTAAGCCGTGAAAAAAACTTGTACACGATTGGCTCAAGTTTATGCTTTGCTTCTCGTAGAAATAGTAATTCTATTGGCTTACTTTTAGTAATAGAAATTATATGAAACCACAACATGTTTCAAGGGGGATTGAGTCGAAAAAGAATAAACTTTCCCAAAGTCTAGCTCGTAAAAGAAAGATAAACGTACATGCGGAGGAAATATATGCAACAGAAGAAGAAAGCACGTTTTTTGGCTGGAAACTTTCCTGGACTCTATCTGGCCATGGGCCTCCTGGCATTAAGAATCTTCCCTGTGTCCATGTATCCGGGATGGGTGAGTCTGACTGCTACACAAAAGACTTGAATTGGCAGCATATTCGTATAAGGGCCTTTGATGAAAAGATTTCAAGTACGAATTGACAAAAGTGAAGAACAGTTTTGATCAGAGAGTCTTTCCAAATTTCAAATTCAAAGGTGTTGGTGTTGGAGCAAGCAAGCTGCTTTAGTGTCAAAACGTGGAATGAGAATGGATGGCGTTCGATTTTTCCCTTCGGCTAACTTTTCCCTTCGGACGTCGTTTTGAGTACAATGTCTTTAGACTCACAGATTTCTAGCTCCTTCAAACTGAGAAAGGTTTTTTAATCATTAGGTCTACATACAACAAACAAATAACAAACCTGAGTTCTTGCAATTCGTCTCAAGCCGTATATACTCCTACATGACGGACATGTGTAATTTTTATGTCTAAGCAAGTCAACTAACTCTGTTGGGACGTGGTCGCAAGTTGTATGTACAATGCTAAAATTAAAACCGCAACAAAAATTCATAAATTTCAAATCTTCAGTAAAATTGCATGTATTCAAATATTTTTAAGCAATTCAAAACAATCCCAAATTTCTGTTGATGTTCACTTATGTTTATGTATCTAAACCGCAGTGTACGAATTTTTTTCTAACAAGAAATCTGTTTATAAGATACGAGCCCCTAAAATCACCAAAAATTAAGAAACTGTGATACAGACAACACTAAAATTTAAAAAACTCCCGGAAGTCGATCGACCCGCTTAGACCATTACTTGTACTTGTTACTCTATAAATGTTCTACAATCAAAAACAGATTTGTTGTCCCCAAGAATGTACTAGGGTCTAGCTTAAGATACTTTTGAGAAACCTTTTGTTCTACAATCGCCCAAAATTTCAAGAAACTTAGCACCAGGCCTAGTGCTAAGTTTCTTATAATAAAAGAATGAGTGCAAAAAATATATTCGTCAGTGCAAAGCAGAAAATGAACTTCCGTTTCATGAAAAATATCTCATGGGTGACCTGAAAAAGTTATATTCAAATATCTATGGACACGAAGAAGACTATCGAAAGTACATGTTTTTACTTTTACTCAAAGAAAACGCTCCAGTTCATGTTTTGATTGCTAATACAATGCGATATCTCAAAAATGAAACAAAAATACAGATTAATGACCATACCCAGAGCAATACCGACATGCCAACGTTGAATCTTTTTGTTTCTCTGAACAACTTTCTTTACAAATTGTGCAAGTTGAAGGGTTTGACTCTAATTCTGAAGCATTTTTCGAATGTGTGCTGCTTGTTGAAGGTGACAATGAACTTCGGTCATGTGACGAAGCCAAAGATACCGGCGACGTAGGTGAGTTAATGCTACTGCAAGATTGCCTTCTTGCACTTTCTTGTTCTATCGTTATGTCTGACTTGCAGGACTAAATACAATAAAAATAATTCATTGATAACTATTGATACTAAGGCAGATATTTAAGACCTATTCAAGTATTCAAAATATACAATAATTAAAAAAATGAAGACTAAATCTTGCTTAACCAAAAAAATTCACTTTGTCTACATTTTGCTCAATATTGGACATCTTGCTCAACAAGACAAATTCTACGCCTTATTTTCCAATCATTTTCGGAAGCCACTTTAATTACATGCTGCTGTTGCTGTTGCTGTTGCTGTTGCTGTTGCTGTTGCTGTTGTCGTCGTTGTTATTGTGCTAAACTGCTTGCACTTATAATTTTTTTAAAACAAAACAAAAAAAAATAGTATCCAAATAACGCAAGCTCTGAACGCAGTAAATTTTATATGGTTTAGATAAAATATATCACAGATGCAGGAAGGGCAACTATGAAACGACCTTCCAGTCAAAATAGAACAGCAAGCAAAATAAACATTTTTAAAAGAAACATCGAAAAAATAAATTTTAACGTACTTTTGAAGACTTAAATTATTTACATTTAAGATAAGAACTATAAATGAATCTTTACCAATTATATAAAAATTATTTACTGGTTATCAAAGTTACACTAATCGCACATAAAAATATCTTTAAAAATAAATTGCACCGCTAGCAAGTCTGCCAGGGGCGCAACTAGAGATGGGTCCTATCATGTGGTCCAGATTCCTGTCTTTTTTCTAAAAATCAGGTGTTTGCCCTAATTTTGGAAGCTTTTTTGTTATGATTTGGAGATTATGCAGCAACTATAATGGACAATTTAAGCAATTTAACCAACTGCCGAAGAAACAGTTTTCTTTCGTTTGTACGTAATGGCACCCTTCCCCTCTCTGAAGGAAGCTTACTAAAACTTTCAAATAAATAAAGTCAGATTTTATTGCAGCAACGAAGATAAACAGTTGTTAAAAATGTGAATGAAATAAAAATGAAATTAACTGTAATTCAAGCACTCGTTACAATGTTTCAAACAAAACAAATGAATCCATGACAATTTTTATCTGCTTTCTGTTTTCTTACCTCGCAAATCCAATGTCTAATTAAATCTAAACTGCCACTAAATCCAATACACTTGCTGTGATAATTCTTGTTGCATCTATTGCACAATCGTAATTTGTCTTCACTTGAATCTCTCCTTTAATAACAAAATTACATGTATCTTCGAGTAAATGCAAACAAAGATATTCGAACAGCAGTGTCAAAACTCATAAGATTTTGTTTAGAATCATATACTCAAGACAATGAGTTAAAGAATTTTCGCGTGAGAACATTAAAGAGAAATCAAGACGGTTTATAAAGAACTTTCCTGTGAGAGCATTTAACATTTACTTTAGCACAGGAATTAATTTTGGTTAGGATGCAGAAATGTCTTTAAAATCTTTGTTTCTTTGAATTTGTATAATTTTATATTGTGCCTGATGGTATCTTACGCGTTATCATGCCTCCGGAAGAAAAGTTTAAGCAATATTCTGAACTCTTCAACCACCATTTAGGAAAAAAAACATTGAAAATCTTTGCCCAGAACGTATACATTTTTTGCAACATGTGAATTTTCATAATTTTCATAATTTTCATAATTTTCATAATTTTCATAATTTTCATAATTTTCATAATTTTCATAATTTTCATAATGAGCTCACCGACAAATTTGGCAGATGTTACAAGTTTCACATTGCCATGTTAATCGTTGCGATGGTAAGATTTGAGCTTCTTTTGTCAAACATGTAGAATGAACATGCTGATTACACAAAGTGCAGAGTAACAGCGATGAAATGTCCCCTGGTTGCTGGCAAGATTTGCAGGAAGCTAAAACCAAAAATTGAAGAAAATTATAAGTGTTCTTTCGGTTCTTTCAGTGTTCAAGGAGGGAGTAAAACATCCCGCGGTCGGACGGGAGAGTGCCGCCGAGATTTTAAAAACCAATCTTTAACCTTTAAATATTTATGTATAAACAACATTAATGTTGTGTATTTTATTTCAAACCACCCAACATTAAGGACGATTTTTAATATATAACCCAACATTACAACATTTGTGCTAAACATCGCACCTATGTTTGGAGAATTTACTGTATTCAAACCTATATCGGCGGAAACAAATAGGCCTGGGCTCCATGGAAGTGGTCTAAAATAACAAACGCGGTCAACTTGAGTTCACGCAGGGAACTAGGCTGCTGCCATCAGTAGTGCCGAAGGGAAGGAGATATGCGGGACAGTTGCCTCGGGCCCGTAAATAAGAGTTAATGTATTATGTTGTTTCAATTTGGATCCGTCCTGGATAGGTGCCGTAAATGCCAAAATGCACATTCCAAATGGAACGCTTCAATTTACTTCAAAAGCAGATCAATCGATAGCTTTTTGTGGCAAATTTTTCAAAGACCTTCTTCATCAAATAATACCGAATTTACACAAAACAATAATTCACAGTTTTCCAGCATCAGATTGGGACAAATAAAATTTCGATTTGAATTATTTTCGAAGAAATGGATTTGATCAAGCTGTTGTAGTTTTTCATAGTCCACCCGGTATATATATCCTGTGTGTGTGAACACAGTCAAACTGAGCGAATATAAAAACAAACAACACTTCAATTAAATTTAGGTCAAGTTCAATAATTCATAACAGAAACTGATCACGCCAAGTTTTCCATGTTGTTTTGTAACGTGAACTACCGCGTAAACTGAGAACTGGTTGGTCAGAATATCATAGGTTATTCTTGTCTACCAAGACCCCTTAATTCGAGTCAACTGATTTGCACCTACTGCCAATAAGCTTAAGGAAATTTAAATTCTTTCCATGAAATCAAATAAAATCAGAAACAAAATGACTCACCTAGCTCTCTTGCACTTTCGGTGTGCCTTTGACAATATATAACCATCGTCTCGATTTCCTAAAAAATAACAAAAGTTGTAACAAATATATATAATTGTAGCAAATTTGAATAAAGCTAAAAAATATGTGCAAAATTACAGAAAAAAGCTATACCTTGTTAAGCTATATTTCTAAAATCAAAAACAAGCTAACGTTTCACTTGTTTCAGGTAAAATCATGGGCTTTGAGAAGCGCGTATTGTTGTTTCCTAATCCCTTGTATCCATGTGCCCTGGAAACGTTTTGGATCCCTGTGCCCTGTAAATGTGAAACCTTCGACGCAAAAGGACACATGGAAGAATAAATTGCTGTAGAAACAAAAACTCGTGTTTTTTAAAGCATATGGTACAATTCAATTCAGAGTCTATCCCAAACGCGACTGAAATTCGTCTTGAATTCAAAAGTTAAATGCAACAGTAATAAATTTATTAAATAAATAGTACATGTGTTAATGGAATTTTAAAATGAACATTAAACAAAATAAACGGAAAAAGATGAGCCCCAACTTCAATGGAAAAAGGGGCCTACACCCAAAAAGGAGTGGAGAATGATGATTTTTCAATCCCGGATTTATTGCATTTAGGGCTCAGGTGTCTATTAAAATATATTAGTTAGCTTAAATTAAAAAATTGAATTTTGTGTCAGGTGTCCCAAAAAAGGCTACGGATTCGATTGTGTCTAATGATGAAAATGGTACCTAAAATGCCACGAAAGATTTTACATGTAACGCATTGATTATTAACTTAATCAAAAATACGTTGTTTGACATTTTTGGTGGATTGTAATTTGAGATATTAATTTTCAAAGTTGAAATTGTGCATCACATTACAACAGCTAGAGTGCTCTTTGCGGATACCATAACAAACTCGCTGAAATCAGGAGATTTGATTGGCTATTTAGTCTTACGTAAACAAAGTAGCTGATTGGTCAGATACAAAATGTGCCTTTGTTTCCTCATTCGTTGATCGTAATGAAGACATGTCTTGAAATAAAATTAAAAAAAAAATAAAGGAAAATTTGATTAAAAAATAAAAAATTTAAAAGATAAAAATATGGCTGTAAATCTCAAAAACATCAAATCAAGCGGTTACAATCAGTGGAAAGACAGTGAAATGTAGTTACTCTTGTCATCTGATGAAGATAATCAACTAATTACTTTTGATAAAATTCAACTGAACTGGCAAAGGCTTGGCTATTCTAACAGTCAAAAACAGAGAAAAAATAATAATTAAGAAAAATCTCAGACAAATCCAGGCTGCGGCTGTTCAATGCGTGCAGTATCCTGGAGAGCATGTCAGTATCATGTGTAGTAATGCCAATAAAATTTAACACACTTTAAAATCGTCTTTTAATAATATTTAGCTGTCTCTGTCAGTGTCAAACAAAGAGTCCAAATCATATTTATCACGCAATGTTTAATTTCCAACTTGGACTTTGAAACATCCCCAAATGAATTATTAGCTTTTCTGCAAACCTTTTTTCATTGGAACATTTGTGGGAAAAATATTGTGTTGGTCTTATTCGTATAACCTTAGGAGAGGCAATATGACCGACCAATCGATAAAAAACATATACGTTTTATTTTTAAGCCACATTATTTTAGAGAAACAAAACATTCCAAGCAGAGACCCTTTATTCATTGGAACATTTGTGAGAAAAACTTTTGCCTTAGTCTTCAACCTTTTGTCTTAGTCACTAAATGGAGTTTATTTATTTATGCTATATGCACCCCGTGCCAAACGGATAATTGCATAGGATTTGAATGTTAATGGGAGAGAAGTTTATGACCCGGTTTCAATTCAGTTGAATTGGGGAAAAAGTGAAGAAAAACCAAATTATATAAATTGAAGCGAGTAAGAGACTAAACGGGTGAAAAAACTACATTTCGTGACACTTGAAATAAAATGGCAGTGAGATAATTGCTGGAAATGTTTAGCAAACATTCCCAACATTTAAGATATAAATGCAGGCAATATATAAAGATAATACGGTTTCAACAGACACAAATATATATCATGATGTCACGAGACCTAAAACAGAACTCTCTACGTACTTGATAACAACCATTCAAGACAGAGCATGGCAAATGAAAATGTCTGGTACACCCAACAGCTTGGCATGTCACGCTCGCGCCAAATTTCCCACACTGATGGCATACCTACATGGAAGTGATGGAACTATGGTTAAAACTAATGTATATGACGTAATTTATTTATTTAATAAAAAACATTGCTCGGAGTAAAGCTAAAAAGACAGAGTAAAATACGGAATCTCAAGGAATATTTAAAAGCATATCTCTCGAGCTCATTTGCGAAAATGTGAAAACTGAATCAAACACGAATCCACGAAAGAATAGCATTGATTAAATCTTAAATTTTATCTTATAAATAGGTAGATAGATAAATAGGTATAATACTGCTATTATCATTATTGTGTGTTTATTATCTTATTGTAACTTAAATTAATTATTTCTACTGAATGGATATTGTGGATGAAGAATATTAAATGAAATTAAAAAAATGGAGAATACAAAAAAGTTAGCACACGCGCAAATAAACGGCACAAATTACATATTTTTAAAAATATTTGCTTACTTGCTGATATAAAATTTTGAATGATTTTTTAACAGCTGTCAATCATAATAAATCAAACATGTTATCATAAAAATATTACTTTACAACATTATATGATATTCACAGACGCAGTAATGAGAACAATAACACAATCCAAACCTGGCTTAAATTATTCTCGATGTTTTCTGCGTAACTGCTTTCAAGACTTTTAGATCGACTTCTGCTCCACAATAAGCAAGCATCGTGAGCCCAAAATACGCCATATCTATCCACCAAATCTGTTAAGGTACATTTTTCATCATAACCAATTTCGACATCTAATGCTTCGCTTGCAGTTTCTGCAGTCTCTCTTTCCGTTATTATGTGTGCTCTTTCAAGTTTCACAGTCTCCTTTTCAAGTTTTACAGTCTCTTTTTCAGGTTTTACATTGCCTGGTGAAGAATTTCGTCGCGTTTCACAAGCCAAATAAGGTCTAAATATGCCTCCATTTGATTCTTCTCTGTTTTTCCTCTTGCTTGTGTTAACAGAAATAGGTCCATATCGGTTTAGTGGTGCTGGAAATAATTGGTTACCTTGGCTCAAATTACAAAAAACGCATCTCTTCCCAACAGGATTATCTGATAAAAAACCATTCGAACTTCCAAAAGATTCGCTCCTAAACGTACAAAAGACATTAAAGATTAAAGAGTAAGACAACAAGTTTCAAGAAAGATTAAAAAAATCATCACAACAACAAATAGCATACCTACAGCATACCATGATGTTCCCTGCACATAAAAAGGAATAAGGGCGTGCTTTTAGTTGTGCGGAATATAAATCGAAGCCTGGTAGCAGAATCTGAATATAAAAATACCAATAATCTTCATATTTATCTGAAAGACATTTAAAAGATGATCTTTCATTTTACAAGTCTTCAATTGAACAAGGCAAGGAGGAGGGTACGGGAAGTTACGAAGATTGCAAGGTAGCAGAACCTGGACATAAATACTAATAGTCTTCATATTTAACTGAAGACTTTTAAAATATGATCTTTCATGCCTTTCACTTTACAAGTCTTCAATTGGACAAGGAAGAAAGTACGGGAAGTGTAAAAAAGTGAAATTGCCGGACCTGAATATAAATACTAATAGTTTATCTGAAAGATTTTTAAAATATGATTTTTCATCTGACAAGTCTTCAAAGAGGGGGGGGGAGGGGTACAGAAAGTTGCGGAACCTGAAAGACAAACCATTTTATAAAATCCCAACACAATTGTTCTCAATTCAGCACACGAGTAGATCGAAGTTTGACTTAAAGTAGCTCCAGTGTCACATAATACGACTCGCATAGTCGCTCACAGTGCATTCTGTTGCAATTAATCAAATCTGCCAAACTGAATCAAGTCAAACATCGCACTTTTCGTGTGTCTAATTTAACTATTAGGTTTAAGGCATGAGAAACACTTTGCACTTGGGCCTTAGCAACAAAATTAAACAAAAGAATACCTAGAATATAAGTAAATAAAACCACACAACCTCGTCCTACGTAGATCTACTTTATGAAAAAGAAATAATTTACCTCGCAGGCGAATTCCCTCCAACAATTGATTTTTCACCGATCTCCATGGGTTCAGACAATTCTGGACTAGCAGTCTGAGAAAACAAAAATAACAAATCGCTATAACAACCAAGCCTGGCCATGAAGATTTTAGGTGGGCTGTGATGGCTCCCCTCGGAAACGTCAAGAGGGCGGTTTCTAATCTGGCCCCCTGATTTCTAATCTGGCCCCCGATGACTCAAAGTGGCCACGCCAACTTTTGGAACCTGGGAGCGATAGCTTCAATATGAACTTTGGGATTTTCAGAATTCTTAGGCCTTCTAAACCTTTGGATTCGGTTTCTTGAAAACTACCGCAAATTCTGAAAACCTAGGTACATTTTAATGTAAATAGCCTACATTTTACAACATACAGACTCTGAAAGAAAACACATAGAATTCAAATAAGACAAAACTAACGTATACTTAAAAATCGCCCTAAAACCATGTTACAAACTAAAAACTTTCTTAAAATACAATTATCTTTGGAGCAAGCAATTTGTGTAAAACATTATTGAGCATAAAAGCCCTTACCTTCACATCTTCAGCTTTTATTCTCTTGACATTTTTCTTAGAACTTTTGCTTTTTCTTGACGAGAGCCTCTTGTTGCTGCTAAAAAAATGAAATCTTCAAAACTTTGATAGTTTACTGCAAATTAAACCATAGGCATTAAGAAACGCGAGGTGTTTATTCTTCCCTGTGTCCATGCAACCGTGACGAATGAGTGTGTTCCTGTACCCGAGAAGGTTCAGAAGAAGAAAGAGGAGGAGAAAAAAGTGTCTTTTCTTCTGTTCAGTCACACATATACCGGGTGTCTCAAAATAATGGGAATAGGGAGTTTATATTTTGAAAGGATTGACGGAGAAACGATTCAACTTCCCTCTTGTGAATTGTTGCACGGA
>JAYJMH010028445.1:0-17643 GCA_036873815.1 Phacellophora camtschatica
CGCGATTGGGTACATTGTTCTCTTTGGGTACAAGGTTGCTGGTGTCACTGGTGGCACTGCCTCGTTGCGAGATGAGTTCGTCGCGGCGTTTCGCACGATTCGGGACATCGTGGCTCCGGTCGTGGGTTTCCTCGGGGAAGCATTCGGCGGGTTCTTCACCAACCTGTTCCCGGCACTGGGCCTGATGGCTGGCAACTGGCGTGAATCCATTGAGGCAATGTGGGTCAGTCTTAAAAATTTCATCGTAAATGCTACTGGGTCATTTGTTGGGCTCAACGAATCCATAAAATACATTTTTGAAAACTTCCCAGATATAATTAAAGATGTAGCCATACGGGCGTCAAACTCTTTGATTGATAATTTTGAAACTGGGCTAAACAAACTTATTGATCTGTGGAACAAGGCCCCAACTCAGTTTTTCAAAGCGTTCAATGCTATCGGCCCTTTCATAACAGACACATTCAACAATGTATTGGAAACTTTGGAGCAGATTTGGGACAACCTGCCTACAGTCGTCCTAAACGCGGCCCGAGAAGCAGTTCGGAAAATGCTAGAATTGTTCGAATTGGGGCTCGCTAAATTAGTTGATGCCTTCAACTCACTACCCGGATTTGATATTGATCCCCCGGATTTAACATCGGGTATTGAATCCCAAATACAAGCAGCAAAGGATACGATCACTAAGGTTGGCTTTCAGCAAGCCGTAATTAACTCACTGAGCATTGAAAAAGTGTCTATAGCCCGCATCGAAAATGAGTATGAAGGGGCGGCAGCTGGTATTGGAGAAGCGTTTGAAAGGGGCACGCTCCGAGGGCAGGTTCGTGCTGCGGACGCGCTTCGTCGATCTGAGGAAGCGTTCAACAGCAACCTTGCCCAAGTCGAGGCTGAACGCCGCGCACGGGAAGCACGTGAAGCCCTTGGGGCTCTGACAACGCTGAACTCCGGCGCGGGCACCCCCGTCGGCACAATCGGCGATGATTCAGGCTCTGGTGGAAGCAATGGCGGTGCGGCCCGTCGCAAAGAGATGGAGGCTCTGGAAGAGCACAACCGCTTGCTGGAGCAGAACGCTGCTCTGCGCGGCGAAGAGCGCGAGGCTATGTCTGCTGCTGACCTGATCCGTCAGACAAGCGGCGATCTCGCTGAGCGCAACGTGAACATCCAAGCCAGCAGCATTGAGCAGCTGCGCGAGCTGATCGGCCTTGAAGCCAACAGCGCGGAAGTCACCAAGGAAAAGCAGAGCATCGTTGCTGAGCTGCAAACACCCTTGGCCGAATACGTCACTCAGATGACTGCCCTGAACCAGCTGCTCGCCGAAGGTGCGATCAGCCAAGGCCAGTTCAATGAGCAGGTTGCGAACCTCGCCACCGTGCAAGAGCTTGCCGATCTGGATTCTCAGCTCGAAGGGACCCGGTTCTTCTTCGAAGCTCAGATTCAAGAGCTGCGGGACCATCAGCAGTCGATGCTGAACACGGTTGCCGAAGCATGGGAAACACGTTTAATCACGGAGCAAGACGCTGCTTCGCGTATGGTTGCGATCAATGCGAAGATGAACCGTGAAATTCGCGCGACGGAAGCCGCTCGTAACAGTGGGGCTTTGAAGTCTGCGTCTGATACGTTCGGCAGCTTGGCTGACATGTCAAAGGCGTTTGCTGGGGAGCAAAGTGGCATCTACAAAGTGATGTTCGCCGCGTCTAAGGCGTTCGCTATCGCTGATTCAATTATCAAAATTCAACAGGGTATCGCCAATGCGATGTCTCTGCCATTCCCTGCCAATATCGGAGCCGCTGCGACCGTCGCAGCTGAGGCCGCAAACATTGTGTCCAGCATCCAAGCGGTCACGGCGAACTTCCGTGATGGCGGGTATGTCATGGGGCCGGGGACTGGGACCAGTGATTCTGTTCCAGCTAACCTGTCAAACGGCGAGTTTGTGATCAATGCACAGCAAACGAGCAAATATCGTGATTTGTTGGAAGGTATCAATTCGGGGCATAACTTGACCCTGATGGACATGGGTGCTATGCCCAAATTTAGCGCGGGAGGCCTCGTAGGCACAGCATCAGCAGTTGCTGTACCAATGAGTGTTCCAGTGGGCAATGTCTCGAACCGATCCACTAACCAGAAGTCTGTAACTTTCGGGGATGTGAATGTTTCAGTGGACGGATCATCGGGCGATGAACAGCAAGATCAGGAACATGCTGAGAAGATGGGCGAGGCGTTCCGCGAAGCAATGCGAGCCGTGGCGCTGGAAGTTATGATGGAAGAATCGGGGTATGGCGGATACGCAAACCCACGAGGGGTGAACTAAGATGGTGGCATTAACATTCCCAGACATCGCGCCGGGACGTGGGTCAAAGAGGCTGCAAGAGCACCGCGTTCTTGCCGCTAAATTCGGCGATGGGTACAGTGGGACTAACCCTGATGGCCTCAACCACGTTGAGGAAAGTTGGAGCTTATCTTTCAAAGACTACCCCGAAGCTCTTGTCGATACGATCTCCGCATTTATCACAGCGCGGGGCGGCACTGAACATTTTCTGTGGACTCCGCCGGGAGAGTCAACAGCGAAGAAATGGAAACAGACAGGCAAAATCAATGAGACTTTTCCGGGTCATGGTACAAAATCCTTGACGTTCACGATCAAGCGTGTCTTTACAGAAGAAGCCGCCGAAGATGATGCCCTGTATTGGGCCACTACCGACTGGTGATAGGAGCCGTACATGTCACGCATTAACTTTTTCAAAACTACTGCGGCCCCGACCGTGGCCGATGCTGTACCAAACAGTGTATATTTGGTGAAGCCTGTAAACTCGGAAACTGCGGAAATCTATATCACTTCGGACGATTCAACCCCGGAAATTGTAGCCTCGCAAGTTCAAGGACCCGAAGGCCCAGCCGGAACAACAAAAAGTCTATTTCAACTCGATTTTTCTGGGAGATATCATCTATACCCCGATGGCCGATGGGTAACACAGGACCCAGGTTATGGGGTCTCTACTGAAAACTACTCATCCTCGGCAGGCACAGGGACGAATGCCTCCTTAGATAGTGACGTTTCAGGGGCGTATGTCAAAGCCGGAGACAAAATCATTTCTTTCACCGTAGAAGCAGAATTGAACTCCCTCGCCGATTTCTCACAGATTAGCGTGCAGGTATGGCTAAAAGGGACCGGGGCCAGTGGGGGGACGACACTTCTACATGAGTCTCGTAATGTCCCTATGAGCGGCTCCAAATCCCAAGTGATAAACGTGCAACGGAGTCAGTCAGGGGGGATTAGTATTCCGAGTGATGGGAAAATTTTAGTCGCCGTTCGCCCAGAATCTCATACTGGAACCTCCACTCGGTATTGCTATGCCGCGATTGCCGCTCGTATTCTATCGAGTGTTCCCGAATGAGCACTATCAGTCGCGAAGTCCAAAACCTTGATGGGGACGCGCTGGTGTCCCTGTTCATCCTCGACACAACACCCTTGGGCGGGACTGATATTTATCGGTTCACCACAAAGCCGGACGTGGGGGATGCCCCTGTCGTTTTCGACGGACATACTTACACACCAATTGATATTGAAGCGACTGGGTTTAAGTGGGATGGCAAAGGGTCGTTTCCTAAACCTAAACTGCGGATCGCAAATGTCTCTGGTTTGATAACAGCTATTATCAACACATATGGGGACGTTGTTGGGTCACGGTTCATTCGTCTACGGACTTTTGCGAAATTCCTTGACAATGGCACTGACCCTGACCCCACGGCTCAGTTTCCAGCTGAAATTTACAATGTCGAACAGCGCACGCGGCAAAACAATGTGTTTGTCGAGTGGCAGCTGTCCTCAGTGCTGGACCAAATGGGGGCGAAAATCCCACGCCGCCAATGTATTCGAGGGACCTGCACGCATACATATCGTCTCTGGGACCCGGACACTGAAACTTTTGACTATAGCAACGCCAGCTGTCCTTATGTCGAAGCCCCCACTTACGATGAATCAGGAGAGTTAGTTGCCTCGGCACTTGACAAGTGCGGGAAAAAACTCTCAGATTGCAAACTGAGATTCGGAGCAAACGGAAAACTTCCAACCCGGGCATTTCCGGGCATTGCAAGAGTGAGGCAGTAAATATGTTCGGTTCAAAAACAGACAATCGCATTCTACGAAGAGCCATGCACCAGCGGTTCAAGGATCAGGAAATTTGTGGGTTCATTGACAAAAATCGGATTGTACGATTCCGTAAAAACATTGCGAAAGACCCGACCAATTCATTTGAAATGAACCCGATCCCCGAAGGCGCTCTGGCGGTATTTCATTCGCACCCGAATGGCCCTTTTTATCCATCAGGGATGGACATGCAGCAGCAGAAGGCGACCGCCCTCCCTTGGGGTATCGCGTGCTTTAGTGATAGGCACCGGGAAGTCATGTGGTTCGATGAATCAAAGCCCTCTGGTGTGCCTCTGATTGGCCGAGGGTTTCGGCATGGCGTCACTGACTGCTATGAGTTGGTTCGTGATTTCTATCATGAAGTTCATGGAGTTTCGCTGCCTTCCTACCCACGTTCGTGGGAGTGGTGGGACGAAGGAGAAAATCTGTACGCTGAGGGGTTCAAAGAAGCTGGGTTCCACGAAATTTCGCTTGATCAAATTCAGCCGGGGGACGCCTTCATGGCAACGATCCGTTCGAAGGCGATAAATCATGCAGGGGTCTACCTTGGCAATGGCTTGATCCTCCATCACACGTGTGGTAAGCATGGGTATGACCCATCCAAGCTGAGCGTTGTTGAGCCTGCTGCGCGTTGGTTCAACTTTGTAACGAAAGTGGTGAGGCATGAAGACAATCGAATTGACAGGACGGTTGGGCAAGGAATTTGGCCCCCAGTTTCAACTTAGTGTAGACTCCCCGGGAGAAGCAATACGTGCTTTGTGCTATCAAATCCCCGGGTTTGAGGCTGCGTTAAAAGAGGGCATGTACCGCGTCACAAAAGTCTACCATGACGCAAAAACAGCGATTGATGAAAATGAAATCAGCCTGTCTTTCGGACGGGCTATTGGCCTTCGAGTCGACCCGGTTCTAAGTGGCTCAAAGTCCAGCGGGCTCGGTAAGATCATTCTAGGCGTTGTCCTTGTAGGGGCGGCGTTCTTCACGGGGGGCGCGTCTCTCGGCCTTGGAGCGACAGCGTTCACCGCTGCGGGGGTCTCTGTATCATTTGGGTCGATTGCTCTTGTTGGCGGGCTATTAGCCGTGGGCGGAGCTGTATCAATGCTCACTCCCGATACCACTACGAGCGACCCCGAAGAACAACAAGAATCCTTTTTGATCGACGCAACTGGGAACCTTGTGGAGCAAGGAAACCCGGTTCCTATCGCTATCGGAGAAATTTTCACAGGTTCTGTTGTTATTTCAACAGGAATCGCGACTGAGGAACTGCCACTATGAACCAAGTGATCGGCCACAAAGGCGGAGGCAAAGGCGGGGGCGGCTCAGGGAGCAGTCCGGTTGAAGACCCAAATACCCTACGGTCGCGTTCCACAGCCCGCCTGATCGACCTAATTTCAGAAGGCCCAACCGTTGGCGTCGTTGGGGGGCACAAGGGTGTCTATTTCGATGACACCCCCCTGCAAAATGAAGATGGCACGTACAATTTTTCCGGGGTTTCCGTTCACGAACGCTTTGGTTTGCCGGAACAAGAAGTGATCCCGGGGTTCGCGGCTGCGGAAACCGAAGTCGCCATCAATACTCAAATCACTCAGGATAGCCCAGTCACACGAACAGTTTCTGACCCAAATACAAGCGCTCTGCGGGTGAAAGTACAAGTGCCACGCCTGACAAATCTCGATGCAGACAGTGGGGACCTGCATGGGTCCTCAGCGACCGTTGCGATTGACATCAAAACAGCGACAGGCGATTTCGTCGAGCAAACCCAAGTTGTGATTTCTGGGAAAACCACCTCAGCGTATGAGCGAGCAGTACGGGTTGAGTTACCAGAAAATGGAGCCCCTTGGACGGTTCGCCTGCGTCGGATCACCGATGATAGTGATTCATCGACGATCAACAATGAGACATATTTTTCTTCGTATACTGCACTGGTCGATGCTCAACTAACATACCCTGATTCTGCATTGATCGGGTTAGAAGTTGATGCGCAACAGTTTGGTCAACGGGTCCCCCAGCGAACTTATAAATACCGAGGATTGATCTCAGATGTCCCGTCCAACTATGACCCAGAAACCCGAGAATATACGGGCATTTGGGACGGTACTTTCAAACAAGCGTGGCACAACAACCCTGCTTGGGTTCTTTACGCACTAAAAACCAACACTCGCTACGGCGTTGGAGACCTAATCCCGGCGTCTCAAGTCGATAAATTCGGATTATATGCCATTGGGCAATACTGCGATGGGTTTGTACCTGATGGCAAAGGCGGAACTGAGCCACGGTACACATTCAACGGAGTGCTGCGTACCCGTGTCGAAGCCGCGAAAGCTCTTGACATCATCGCCTCAGTCTTCCGAGGCCTGTTGTATTGGGGGGCGGGTGTCGTGATGACGACCTTCGACTCTCCGGGCTCTCCAGTCAAACTCGTGTCCCCTGCAAACGTGATCGGCGGGTCTTTTGAGTATTCCGGGACTGCTCGTAAAACTCGAAATTCAAGTGTTGCGGTGACATGGAGCGACCCTGCTCAATTTGGTAAGTCGGCGATTAAGATCGTCCAACGCGATGATCTTGTCCAAAAATTCGGGCATCGCCAGAAAGATGTGACGGCGGTTGGATGTACTTCTATTGGGCAAGCAACTCGTATCGCAGAATGGATTCTCTTCACCGAAGAGAATGAAACCGAAGTGGTGTCATATCAAGCATCATTGGACCACGCGGACCTACGACCCGGTCAGATTATTTCCGTGGCTGACCCTGCGTATAGCGGCATCCGCTTAGGGGGTCGCATTGTCGATTCTTCGTTTGGGGGGTCTGGCAGTTTTACTCTCGATTCTCCAATTGACCTTGAAGCGGGGGTGGAATACTCAATTTCGTGGGTCGCCGGAAACGGTGATGTAAAAACTCGAACGATCCAAAACCCTTCGGGCACCGGGATTAAAGTCATTGATACTTCGGACGTGACGAACTCATCGAACCGCCCCGAGCCGAATGCAATGTGGGTCATTACATCGGATGATGTCGCCCCCCGTCAATTTCGGGTGGTCTCAAACTCGGAAAAGAAAGACAACATCTACGAGATCACGGCGATTTTGCATGTGGGCAATGACAAATACGAACACGTCGAACGCCAACAAAATTTGGTTGAAGATGACCCATATATTTTGGCGGACACTTCGGTGCCCTCACCCCCGCACACGATCACAACAGATGCGAAAGTCGTAGCCTTCCCTTCGTCGGTGCGAATCCAAGTCAATTGGGACCAAGATGAGAGCCCCGCAGTGAACCTGTTTAGCGTGGCTTTCACCGACAATGATGGGGTGTATAGACACATCGCCAATACCGACCAAAAGTCAATTGAAATCCCATTGCAGTACATTGGGAACAACACCCTCAAAGTGCATATCGCTTCGAAGAGTGTAAGTGGGCTGTGGTCGTCTTTCACAGAGCATTCGTTTAACATTGGAAGCGATGTTCGAACCCCTCCTGATGTCGAGAATTTCCGCATCCGCGTGTTAGGGGATCAGGCACAGTTGACATGGGCCGACGCGGGCCCAGTCGTATCCCACTACCACATCAAGCACCTTCCCGCAGGCAGTTCAGGCGGGTGGAATGAAGCTGTAGACGTGGTGACGGATGTTCCCGCTCGCACAGCCACCGTGCCTGCTCTCCCGGGCAGGTATCTGATTAAAGCTATCAGCACCTTTGGTGAGTCAAGTGAAAACGCAGCTGGAGTCGATTCTACGATCATTTCCCTGCTTGGGTACAATGCTGTCGAAAACGTGCAACTAGGCCCGTTGTTTGAAGGCGACATGGGCGATGGGTTGATCCGCACAGACGATGTGGTGCAATTGGTCTCTACGGCTCCGTGGTCAACATGGGGGACGTGGGAGAGTGCAGGGATTTGGGCCGAAGTCGGCGACTTCACTGGGACAGCGACCTTCACCTCAGATGTTGTAACTGATCTTGGTGCCAACATGAGCAGCCGTGTAACTGCGAACATGGACGCTTTGGGAGTAGACCTCGGGCTGAAATGGTCTGAGTTCGGAACATGGACGGGTCTGGGCAAATGGGCTGGCAACGTCGATGGCACATGGGCTATGACCTTACAGATTCGCACAACACAAGACGACCCTGATTCGAACCCAACATGGGCTGACTGGGCTGATTTCCTCGTCGGGGATTATCAAGCCCGAGCCTTTCAGTTCCGCGTTCAGTTCGAAAGTAAGAGCGCACGAGTTTCCGTTTTGCTCCGGGCTTTGAATATCACAATTGACGTGCCAGATCGAGTGGCCGCTGGGGAAGACATAACCTGCTCGGCCTCGGGGGTCCAAGTATCTTTCAACCCCGCGTTTCTCGCTCGCCCCGCTGTCGCGGTGAATGGTCAAAGCCTGCCGCCAAAAGCTATTGCACAAACCACAAACATCACATCGACTGGATTCTTCCAGCAGTTTGTCGATGAGAATGGCGATGGTGTGGCGTGTACGTTTGACTATGTTGCTAAAGGATACGGATATGGGGTATAGTCCCCTCGACACAGAAATGAGGCTTTTTGAATGACCCAACATACCTTCACATCGTTCAACCCCGCTCAACGCGATGGTTCGGACCTCGAAGCGATCATGAACGCGCTGCACAGCACCCATCAGGGGTCCTCCCGGCCAAGTTATGCGCAGCAAGGCATGTTGTGGGTAGACAAGCTGAACAACCCCTCACGGGGGCGGTTGTATATGTTTGATGGGAGCCATGACATTGAGTTAGGCACCTTTGATTTTGATGCAAACACATTCTCGTTGGCTGATTCGGCCTTGGCGCATCTCGGCACCGCAGCGGCCCTCAACGTCGGTACAGCGGCCAATCAGGTCGTACAACTGAATGGTGGCGGAAAACTTCCTGCTTTGGACGGGTCCCTTCTGACCAATTTGGATTTGAGCTCGGCGTCCTTCCCGCTGCCAGATGCTCAAAAAGTTGCTCGAATTTCTGGCAATAAAGCCGGGGGCGGGGCCTACCGTATGGGTGGGGTCATTATGGCAGACCGTACTCTACGGGCATGGGGGAACAACAGCTATTCCCAACTTGGGCAAGGGTCTTGGCAAGCAAACACCCGTGAGGCCCCCGTGATGGTTTCTTTTCCGAACAGCATTGCTTCGGAGCCTGTTAAATGGGTGTCGTCAGGGTACAATCACTGGGTCATCTTCGAGAACGGTGATATGCACACATGGGGCCGGAACAACTTTGGGGAACTGGGTCGGAACAACACAACTCAACTTCCCTACCCAACTAAGGTCACATCGGGAGACATTGATACTAAAAACGTGGTCGATATTCAGGTTGGGTACTCACAATATAACAACGCTTGTCATGCGCTGGCGTTGACGGATAACGGAGACCTATACACATGTGGACATAATGCCTACGGCCAATGTGGGACTGGAGACACTACACAGGTGAACGCATTTACTCAAATCGGGATCGGTCAGACATGGGCGAAAATCTATGCGTTTGGTTCTACATACGGTTTTAGCGCAGCTATCACAACTGGCGGTGATCTTTACACATGGGGGCACAACGCCCACGGGCAGCTCGGCCTCGGGGACATAGCCTCACGTACTGTGCCAACCTTGAACAATTTTTTTGGGGGTGTAAATGTTGACCACATTGCAGGGTCAATGGACAACGGAACCTCAAGTGGAACTCAGTGGCAAGGGTTTATGCTCGCCCGTTTGACAAATGGGAAAGTATACTCATGGGGGTATAATGGTTTCGGCCAACTTGGCACTGGAAACACTACTCAATACGATGTCCCACAAGAAATCACAGCTCTTGGGACCGATAACGAGGAAGTAATCGCAGTGGGCGGGGATCAAGGGTCCTCATATGTCCGAAAAACGGGTAACGTAGTCTATTCATCCGGGTACAATGGCCGGGGAGCCCTTGGGCGTAGTGCCACAACTGACCAAAATACGTTTGGAGAAGTTGTGGGGTCGAACTACAGTACAATTGAACAGGTCATTGCGATTGGAGGACAATCTTACCAATCTCTGTTTATTCGGTATGACGATGGGCGTGTAAAGTGTTGTGGGTATAACGGCAACGGGCAACTAGGGGTCGGAACAAACGCAGACCGCACTAATGCCTTAACGTACGTACGGCTACACGAGCGTCTGAATGCCGTTGACTTATGTGCTATTGGTCTAGGGTCCGAAGCTGCACTTGGAATCTTGACCGATACGGGCCAATACCTCCAAACTGGGTACGGCGGAAACGGCCAAAACGGTGATGAAGACGAGCAATCTACGGGCGTCCCACGTCTGTTCTCATTCTAAGGATCAACAAACATGAAAATTTATGAAATTGACTATGACCTCTTGGACCTTGACGGCCAGACCGTAAAGATGTTCTTTGGGCATCAAATGATTGTCTGCGAAGAGCCCGGATTTACTGGGGACGCTTCGGGGGTGTCGGAAGTTGAAATGACCTTAATCAATAAGCGTCGTGCAGCCACCGCATTACGCGAAATGGCCGTTTCTTTCGACGAAATCGACGAAGACACGAAATCCATGATTCTTGTGCTGGAACTGCCCACTCATAGCGAGTACCGGGCAAACGCGCTATTGAAAATTGATACGCTACACGCTTCGTTTATGACCGAATTGACGGGCAAAGCAACGACCGAAGAACGTGACACTTGGCCTGCCAAAGTGGACGCTTCACGGTTCATTATGCAAGCTGATGACACGACGCTGACCGCCGAAGTCACTAAGGTGCTTGAGGATGACCCTTTCGCGCCGGATGATCTTGAAACTTTGGTTTTTGATGTTGGTTCTGACTTGAGTGATCTTCGAGCTTTGGCAGTTGATATCCTGACGAAAAGCCGCGCGTTCAAGCGTCTTATTGGCCTTGCGTCAAAAATCCGTCGCGAAGCTAAAGCTGGCGCGATTGGGGCTACCGATGAGTCAGTGCCCATTGAAAATGTTGGGGCAGCGCTAGATGCAATGGAGCTGGAGATCAGCACTCAGATCAACGCGGCTGTGGCTCAGCTTAAAGGGGGCTAATCGTGGGGAAAATCTCAAACTTTTGGGCGGTTTTGATGACCCCCTCTGATTTTGAAAATGATCCATACCAAGCTGCCACGAATCAACTGTCCCATATTGCACTTGGGGCAGTTTTCTCGTTAGTGGTATGCGTTCTGTGGTTTGCGTATTTCAAAGAAATGCCTCTTCGGTCGTACACAGGGCTGACCTTACTTGCTACATACGTGCTCGGGATAGAGTGTATTTTACAAGGATGGAAAGGAAGAGACAGCATCTGGGACTCCAGTTTTGTTCTCTGGGGGATAGCCTTAGCTCTGACCCCCGCCGAAGAAGTCGCGGTGGAAGGCAAATACGTTATACTAAAACTTGATGCGATCCTTCTAGGGTGGCTTCTATTCGCAGCTGCATTCACACTCATCGTCTATCTATGGCCGAGGATCAAAGCCAATGTCTGAATTTACCCAGTTATCTGATTGGTACACTCCGCTACCCCGCCCAAATTGGTGGTCCCGGCCAAGGTTTCAGTCTACTAAAACCGTCTCGTGGGAGATGGGTAAGAAAGGCTCGGGTATGTGGCTTTCTGTACCCGCTGGGTATCCGTTTGATGTGTCGATCCCCTCTGTGCTATGGTGGCTTCTAAGCCCGAGTGACCCTCGGTTTCTCAAGGCCGCGTGTTTGCATGATTATGCTCTGCACGATGAGCATTGGGACCGAGTCACTTCCGCCGCTGCATTTTCTGAGGCTTTGAAAGCAAAGAAAGTGGGGAAATGGACTCGTTTGGTCATGGTGATCTCCGTGATCTTTTGGAATTGGAAATAAGGAACACGGTCATGACCCCCGAAATGGAACAACATATTACTGGGCACGCTTCCCGCCTCAACATCGACCCAAATGCCCTCAAAGCAGTCGTGCAAGTTGAGAGCGCAGGTTCGGGGTTCACTGATGAGCTTGTGACGATTCGATGGGAAGGCCACTATTTCTGGCGTCTCTTGCCCGACGACCTGAAAAACGTCGCCCGCAGCCAAGGCCTTGCGGACCCTCGGGCTCAACGCATTCCGAACCCTCGCAGTATGGCCGACCGCCACGCTTTGTTAGAACGGGCAAAAGAGATTCACCCCGAAGCCGCCTATAAGTCGATTTCAATGGGGGCGGGGCAGGTCATGGGCTCTCACGCAGAACGTCTTGGGTATCGCGACGTGTTCGAAATGTGGGAAGCTGCACATAGTATCGAAGGACAGATTGACCATATCGTCTTGTATATTGAGCGCTTTGGCCTCGTGGACGAACTCCAGCGACTTGATTTTGCAGGGTTCGCCCGGGGGTATAATGGCCCAAATTATCGTCGGTTCTCCTATGACACTCAAATGCTCCGAGCGTACCGTCGCTTCGGGGGCAATGGCACTTCCAGTGGAGGCAATTCGTTGCGCATGGGCGACCGCCGCGCGGATCGAGTCCGTGCGTTGCAAGTCCGCCTCAGCGCACTTGGGTTCCACGTCAACCCTGATGGAGATTTTGGCCCTGCCACGAAACGTGCTGTGCAGGCATTTCAGCTCGCAAACGGGTTAACTGCGGATGGCGTGGTCGGCCCTGTCACTCAACGAGCTTTGGATGCCGCGACTCCTCAATTGGAAACGACTTCTCGAACTGAAATCACAACCACAGAATTAGCGGAGCGCAGTCGTATTGCCTCGGGCTCTCGCACACTCCGCAATGTTGGGGGAGTGACTGCCGGGGGTGCCGCAGTTGTCGAAGTCGCTGATGCAACGGGGGTTTTGGATCAGATCACATCTGTCTCGGGTCAGTTCGAATCTCTGCAAGACGCTTTAGCTCCCTTCCAAGGGGTACAAACTTTTATTGCTGACAACCCACTTCTTGTCGTGATCGTCGTTGGCGGCGTTGTGGCCTACTTTGGGCACAAGCTATTGGTTGCGCGAAAAGAAGACCATCAATCAGGAAAGACTGTATAATGGCCTTTTCTTCCTCTATCGCATTGGGCTGGTCGGGCCGTTTATTCGGTTCGCCCGTCGCCCGAAAAGCCGCTCTCGCTATAGGGGTGGTGCTATCCGTGGTTTGGTTCTATAATTGGGCCGAATCAAATGGCGAGCAGTCAATTCGCACCGAAGTTGTGCAGACGACTGACGTAGAACTACGCCGTCAAATTGGGGTTTTGAACGCCGCGCTGCAAGACGCATCGGCCCGAGCTGCACAATCCGCTGCTCTTAACGTAGAGCTGGAAAGGCAAGTTGATGACATTATTCGGAATATCAATGCGGACCTCGACGCGAACAGCAATGTTTGCATCTCTTCTGACATTGCTGACCGCCTGCGGGGACTTGAATAGAACCCCGGTCGCAGTCGCTCCTGACCTCCCACCGATCCCGGCGCACCTAAAAGAGTGCTTCGCCCGCCAGACTGCTCTACCTCCGGGTGAATGGACGACCGCTCAAGTCGTCGAAATACTTGCAAACCTGCGGTCTTCTGAGTTACATAAGAATCGATGCGGACAAGAACTGATCGAGTTCTACGAACAGTTGGCGCGAGACCTCAGAACGGAAGAATAAAACTTATGGGCAATCAAGAAGATGTCGCCGCTGTCGTTGAGCGGGCTGTAACCTCAACCCTGCAACGCCTTGGTATTGACAGCGACAACGTACTGGAAGCCCAAAAGCTAAATGCTCAACTCCGTGAAATGGTGTCTGAGTACAACCACCCTGAATCCGAAAAAGACAGACACTACTCGCGTGATTTGCGGGTTTCGAGTGAAAACATTAAGGGCATGGCTATGAAAGCAGTGGTCGGGGTGTTCTGCACTGGATTACTTGGTGCTCTGTGGCTAGGGGTCAAAACTTACATAGGTAAATGATGACAAAAGTGAGAGTCGGCAGGCCCCCTGATTTAGATGAAATTCTACGTCGCAAGGCGGCGTATGATAATATCGGCACGCAAGACGCAACCGCAGAGAAGCTAGGAATTTCCCGGCGATCTCTACGACGTTCTCTTGAGGCATATGACCTATACGTTGCCGAAGGAATCATCCAACCTAAGCCATTGTTCAGCGGCAAGATTGGCGCGATGACCCGCGACGTTTTGCCCCTTCCGGCCAAGGGTAAGGCGCGTCACATGATTCTGACGTGCATCCAGAACAATACGCCGCTTCATGACGCAGTGTGGGACAACATTTTGGCCCTCAAAGCCCACTATGACGCAGACCTGTTCATCAGCACCTTCACCTACAACAAGAACGCTTTCAGCAAGTGGGCACAGAAGATGGCTGTCAACGGGGGCCAAAGCTCCGAAGACATTTGGTACGACAGCCGCGCGATGCAATACGTCGTCGATAAGAGCGTTGAAATCGCCCCCGGATTGGTCTGGAGTGGTGAACAACAGATCAGCCCAACAGCGGATCGCCCGCTCAGCGGCTTTGAATCCTACACCGGGCGGAAATCCGGCATCTTCCCGCACACGAAGTTCTCGATGGAAAGCGTGGCCTCGGGCAAGTATGAGCCAACGAAGATCAACTACACCACAGGCACTGTGACCCAGCGCAACTACACCGCGACCAAGGCGGGGCGCAAGGCTGAGTTCCACCACGGGTACGGCGCTGTGCTGGTCTCCGTCGATCACGAAGGCCGCTGGTTCGTCCGGCAGCTGAACGCCGACAACGCGGGCGTGATCTGCGATCTGGACTTGATGGCCGCTGATGGCATCGTGACCACGGGGCACACCGTCGAAGCGATCACGTGGGGAGACATCCACGGCGACCACCTATCCCACCAGATGCGTGAGCTCTGCTGGGGCAAAGGCGGCATCTTGGACACCCTGCGCCCCCGGGTTCAGTTCTTCCACGATACGCTAGACTTCCGGGCTCGCAACCACCATGACCGAGACAACGCGCTGCTGGAATTTGAAAAACACTTGGACGGAAAAGACGACGTTGAGGCTGAGCTGGCCCGGTCGAAAATCTTCCTTGATGATTCATTCCGCGACTGGTGCGAATCGGTCGTTGTGGACAGCAACCACGACAACGCCGTGGGCCGTTGGCTCGACGAAGCTGACTATCGGCACGACCCGACCAATGCTCTGTTCTTCTTGGAAGCTCAGCTGCGCCGCTACCAGTCCGTCAAGGATCGTGAGCATGACTTCCATCTCGTTGAATGGGCCATGCGCCGAGCCGGGTGTTCCTCTGAGATCGTGTTCCTGCGGGAAGACGAATCGTACATCATCTCTCCGAACATAGGGGGGATTGAAGGCGGGATGCACGGGCACCTTGGGCCGAACGGCAGCAGAGGCACGCCCACAGGTTTGAAGAAGATGGGCCGCAAGGCCAACATCGGTGACAAGCACTCAGCGGGCATCTATGACGGCTTGTACGTCGCGGGTGTTCTGGGCGATTTGGACCAAGGCTACAATTCAGGCCCCTCTAGCTGGTCACACAGCAACATCATCACCTATGCCAACGGCAAGCGAGCGATCCAGACAATCTGGGACAGCAAGGGCTGGGTATAAACGAAAGAGGGGCACGGTCGATTTATACGACGTGCCCCTAGCAGGTACAAAAATCCAGAAGTTTTTCTCTTCGTGCGGCATCAGCCCTTTATGCCTGCGGTTTCAAGTTAGCCTTGCCGATCTGATTCGGCAAGGCTTTTCTTTTACCCAGTGCAGGTCCGCTCGCCCGTTTCAGGGTCGAACATGCACGCACCGCCATCCTGAGCGCCTTCGTCACCTTGGCCGTCTGAGACCTCAAGCACAGAGCCTGTGATGTCGTTCGGGCGGTATGTGGTGCAGCCTTTGCAGCCAGCTTCCCACGCAGCCCAGTACACGTCACAGAACTCATCGAACGGGATGTTCTCAGGGCAGTTGACCGTCTTGGAGATGCTGGAATCGACATGGCGTTGCGCAGCGGCCTGAACGCGGACGTGATCCATTGGCCCCAGCTCTTGCGCTGATGCGAAATAGTCTGGCAGCGGTTCCCCTGGGAACATCTCACGGAACATGGAGACCGCATAGTCCACGACTTCCTCTTCGAACTTGGAGCCATCATCAGCTGTCACCTTGCGGGTGTAGGCATGGGCGAAGATAGGCTCAACACCCGAGCTCACGTTGCCCGCATACAAGCTGATCGTGCCCGTGGGGGCCACACTGGTCAGCAGAGCGTTGCGCAAACCGTGCTCTTGGATGCGATAGCGGGTAGCTGGGTCCAGAGTGGAAGCGTGCGTGCCCTCAGACAACACTTCTCGCGCGTCAAAGAGCGGGAAAGCCCCTTTTTCGATTGCGAGGTCCACAGAGGCGTCATAGGCCAGTTCGTCAATCTGTTTCATCCACGAATCGACCAGAGCGATAGCGTGGGCGGAACCGTACCGGGCTTTGCACATCGCCAGCGCGTCGGCCAAGCCAGTGACCCCGAGGCCGATTCGCCGCTTGGCTTTTGCTTCTGCTTCTTGTTGTGGCAGGGGGAACTTGCTGACATCAACCACGTTGTCCATCATGCGGACAGCCAACCGGACAAGGCGGTCAAGTTCCTTGTGGTCCAAATTGGCCTTATCGGAGAACGGACGCAGGATCAGGCGAGATAGGTTGATGGACCCCAAAAGGCAAGCACCATAGGGCGGCAACGGCTGTTCGCCGCAAGGATTCGTGCTGGCGATGGTCTCACAATAGCGCAGGTTGTTCGTCTGGTTCATCCGGTCAATGAAGAGGACACCGGGTTCGGCGCTGGCGTATGTCGAGCGCATGATTGCGTCCCACAGATCGCGGGCACGGACGGAATGATAATACTGACCTTTGAACTGCAAGTCCCACATCTCATCGTCTTCCACAGCGGCCATAAAGCCATCTGTCACCATCACCGACATGTTGAACATGCGCAAACGGGCGGCGTCGTGCTTTGCGTGGATGAAATCAAAGATGTCAGGGTGGTCGCAGCGCATTGTTGCCATCATGGCCCCCCGGCGCGATCCGGCAGACATCACAGTGCGGCACATCGAGTCCCAGCAGTCCATGAAGGTCAGAGGGCCAGAGGCATCGGCGGCTACGCCTTTGACTAGAGCACCTTTGGGGCGAATCGTCGAGAAATCATATCCGATACCCCCACCTTGTTGCATTGTCAGCGCCGCTTCGCGCAGCATCTCAAAGATGCCCCCTATGCTGTCCGGCACGGTGCCCATGACGAAGCAGTTGAACAGCGTCACATCGCGCCCTGTGCCGGAGCCAGCTGTGATTCGGCCAGCGGGCAGGTACTTGAAATCTTCCAGAGCAGAATAGAACTGATCCGCCCAATAAACTTGGTCGGTTTCGGGCTCAGCGAGTTGATTCGCGATCCGTCGCCATGTGTCAGTCACATCATTATCAATAGGGTTTTTGTTTTCGTCTTTGTGACGGTACTTCATGTCCCAAATCTGCTCAGAGATGGGAGCGGCGAAATGAGTCATCGTGAGCTCCTTGTTTATTTGTCAAAAAATGCGCTGCCTCTTGGATGGAGGC